>JAWNPG010000009.1:20415000-20577500 GCA_035045145.1 Drosophila meridionalis
GAGCGTCTCAGCTGCCGTGCGAGCAAGACGGCAGATGTCTAAATATACGTATATATGTATATATAGGTCTAGGTATATATAGTTCATGTCTTAGTTGTATTAAAGTTCTTGGCTTAGTTGCGGACAATTTGTAAATACTTGTTTAGTTTTAAGTACAATTGTGAACAAATAAAAATAAAAAATAAAGATACTAAAATTAACTGAAATAATAAAATTATTAATAGTAATCGTTTCACTACATATTTAAAAAAAAAAGAAAACTAACCGTAATTTAATACATTATTTTAAAGAAAAAACGAATTTAAAATAGCTGCCGGAAATTGGCATTGGAGGACATTGCAATAATTTAGAAATAATGTGTATGTGTGTGTGAGTGTGGTGTGTGAGTATGCGTGTGTGTGTGTGTGTGTGTGTGTGTGCATGTGCTAAACACATATCAGGACAACCGCTGGGGCCTGGCGCGGCTCGCTCACAGCGTGGTGCGGCTGGAACGACCGCCAACGGCGCCGGTGGTGCCATTGGGACGATTGTGACGCCGCTTGTGCAGGTAGAGCCCGGCGGCCTGGGCGAATGCCGAGCCGCATATCTGGCAGACGTAGCGCTTGACCTTGTCGTGGATCTGCTTGTGGTTCTGCAGATTCTTGGTGGACTTGAAGATCTTGCCGCAGATGTCGCACTTGAACTCCTCGTTGCTGTAGTGCTGCTTCAGGTGGTCGAACAGGCTGTGCCGGGAGACGAACGACTTGCTGCACTGCGGATAGTCGCACTTGTAGCAGCGCTCGCGCTCGTCCTGGTGCACGATGCGATGCGCGTTGAGGTGGCCCGGCGAGGCGAACGTCCGGTGGCATACCTCGCAGGCGAACGGCTTGGGTCCGTCCGGCGGAAACATGTCCTCCTCCTCGCTGGCGCCCACAATGGTCGTGCCGTCGCCGCCAGCGCCCTCCCCGCTGGCGCTGTCCAGGATGCTGTGATTCAGCGCCAGCGTCGGCAGGAAGAGCTCATCGTTGTGGCGACGCAGGTGCTCGTCGTAGTTGGACTTCTCCCGAAAGCTGGCCGTGCACAGCTCGCAGTTGTACTTGACCTCGTGGCCCGCGCCCAAGTGCAGCTGCTTGTGGTTCTCGAACTCGTCCGCATTGTTGAACTGGATGTTGCACACGTTGCAGTAGTAGCCGCCGCCCAGGCTCGGCTGATGGCTGAGCATGTGGAGGTCCAGCTCGCGCAGCGTTTGGACGATCTCGCCGCAGTGCTGGCACTTGAACGGCGGAATATCGTCGTCCATGAAGCTCATCTGGTCATAGTAGATGTAGTTCGGTATGAACTTACGGCCCATCCGCTCCGCATTCAGCCGCTCGCTCTTCTGCTTGGAGTAGTCGAAGCGCAGCTGCGAGATTCGCTTTGATATCTGTATGGTGGTCACGTCGATTAGCTGCTGCAGCTCCATTGCCATCTGCTGCAGTCCCTCGCCCCGACGCTCCTTGCTCCGATAGTCCGGATCGAAGCGATTGTAGAAGCACTGATAGCGCTTCACCATGACCAGCAGCTTCGCTGTCGACGTGTCGTTCCAAATGGCCGAGAAGCGACGCCTGTACGATGTTTCCTGCGAACGAACATACGATTAGTTATCCGTTTATCCTAAAGAACACTATAATCAGGAACACATATATATATAGTTACAGGAGTATTACTTAAGGGAAAACTTGTTTATAATAAATACAAATTGGAAATAAAAATAATTGATTAATTTAAAATATTATTTAAATACTTGGTTTGAACTGGTTAAGTTAGGATCAGTTAGAAATTTGTTATAAACAAATCAAATAAAATCTAAGACAATAATGCTTAAATAAATAAATACTTATAATTGATTGATCTCTGATTTAACTATATTATAATTACACATTACATTATATAATATCTATTATATTATAATACATATATTATATTTATTATATATATCTATTATATTTATTATATATATCTATTATATTTTATAATATCTACTATATCATATATTATAATATCCATATCCACTATAATATTATAATTATCCATTGTATAACTATTATATTATCAATATCTACAATAATATATGTTGGATATTATCTATTATATTACATATACCATATATATTCCTTAAATTATATACTATCTTTTATGTAATATATATTATAATTATCCATTGCATTATATAATATCTATATTATCCACAGACACTATAATATATATTATATTATTTATTGCATTATATATATTATATTTATTCATTTTATTTTATATTCACTAATGTCATATATTATCTTATATATTTTTCTTTTATATCACATATATTGTATTTATTCCTTATATAATATATTTTCTATTATGTCACATATATTATCAATTAAATTATGTAATACATTTATCCATCATATATTATCTATTACATTACATACTATCTTTATCTATTATATGAAGATACAAGAAACACGTTTAAAACTGGTTGATAACAACGTGATTCCACAATAATTTTTTATCATGATTCGTAAAAAAACAAATATGATTCATATTGATTCTATATAAAAACAATTTGTATCCAAATAATTTATGCACTATTAGCAATTGGATGAGTGAGATCAGATATACGGGGTGAATCGAAAGATTCTCTGAACAGTTATTTACTCAGATCAGATACATTGCCATGAATACGTTCTCTATGATGTTTACATGTATGTAATCGATGCGTTCTATATCATCATTGAGTTGGGGAACCTAAGGTATTTGATATTATAATGAATATATTTAACATATAAGTAATCGATATGTTCCATATCATGTTTGGGTTGGGAACCTGAAGTATTTAATATTGAAATAAATATATGTATTTACTGTAATCTTGATATATACGTAATCGATATGTTCTATATCATGATTGAGTTGGGGAGCCTGAGGTATTTGATATTATAATGAATATATTTACTATAGTGTCAACATATAAGTAATCGATACATTCTATATCATGAGTTGACATTCAGTATGGCTGACTGTAAGAGATCTGTTGACCATAGTCAGCTTTGCTTATTGCTTTATCTTACACATTATATTCGATATCAGTTCTCACTAGTGAATATAGCCTCACTCGTGGCGCATCAAGTTACATTTTTATACAAATTTATAGATATACATATATGTACATACATATATAAAATACGATAACTCACCTTGACAACGGCATCGGACATTTTCGAGTTATAGCTATAGACCTCGTTGAGGAAGTGGAGCTCCTTGAAGTACCACAGCGTGCTGATGTTTGTCTTTTCGAGTGCCATGCGATTGCATTCCCGCTTGTAGACGGTGCGCAAGTTGTCCCACTTGCGCGTGATGGCATCCTTGGCCAGGGAGATGTTGAAGCGGTTCTTGAACTCGAGCACGATCCAGTCCAGGAAGCGGGCGCGCTTCACGCGGTCCCGAAACTGGGCGTGACTGTGATCCCAGAGGAACGGATTCCGCTTGTACGAGTGTATCAGGAATTGTATCATCTTGCGATCCTTGATGTGCATGGTCAGCTCGCGATCGCGCTGCAATGGATCACACAGAGAACATTAGAGAAAAGTATGGGTAAAGTGCATCTGTGATCCGCATAGGACTTACGCCAATCAGGGACTCCTCCACCATTTCGTCGTAGCTAAGGAAATCAGACTCTCCAGCCAGCGGATTGGTGCCCTGCGCATTGTAGCTGCTGCCGCTGTAGTCCTGGTACTCGCCGGAGTTGTCGTCCGCATAGCTCTGCTCGCCGTCGGCCTCGGCTTCGTTCTCGCCGTACTCATCCATGGACTCATCGCCCTCGATTGGCAGGGGCTCGCTCTTGACATGGATCCTGGAGACCCTGTGCCGGGCCGCATAGGGCGGCGGACCCCTCAGCTTTATGCGAGGCCTGGCGCTGGCTGCGGGCACATCGTTTTCGGGCAGTATTGCTTCACTCTCCTCGTCGACATCCTCATTGTCATTGTCATTGTCATCGGGCACTGCGAGGTTGTTGGCGTCTTCCTCCTCCTCGTCGTCGACGTCGTCGGCGTCGTCCTCGTTGCTGCTGTCAAGCTCTTGCAACTCCTGTTTGATAACCATTTGGGGCTCCAGCAGGGCAGTGTCTGCATCGGTCAAGTCTTCGATCTCATCAAATTGTTGCATGCCATTGTTGGCATAGTCGTGCGGCACATCCTCGTCGTCCTCATCGGCTACGCCCAGCGACATGGGCTGGCCCATGGGGTAGGACATGTTGGTGCCAACGGCGGAGCCAGTGCCCTCCATCGTGCGCTGCGCATCCTCCATGTGCACTGTTTGCATGTGGCCGATGAATGCATCGAAGTAGAGAAACTTTTCGCTGCAGAAAATGCAGCACAATGCGAACGACTGGAAGTCCTCGGTGGCCGTCACAACGCCACAATCCTTTGTGCATTGACGAAAAATTTCCTCATCATTTTTACGTGGATATGCCAACACACTCATCGTGCCCCACACGAGTTTGTTTGTTTATCCCACCTCGAACTGTTTATTTTCTAGTTTTGTGGCGTCCCGTTGCACGCTGGATATGTGTGAGCACTGCACTGATTTGTTTTTTTTTTGTGTTAATTCCTTTCAACAAAAAAAAAAAATTGTCGCCGAATTAGTTTCGTTTAGAGATGCGTGCTATGTATTGGTGTGTATATCGTTATCGGTATCGGAGCCTTATTATTATGCCAGCCAAATAATGGTTTAACAAACATTTAAACCTATCTGTATGTATATTTGTCGTATTCAAGATTTGTTTATAATATGGCAGAATGCAGCCTATCAAATACATCAGATCCATAAACGCACCATTTCAATTACATAGCGAAAGCAAACAACGCGCAACACATTTTTATTCTCCATGCGGAACACATAATTTTGATTTTACTATATAATGTTATTACAGAATTTTCGGACAACTAGAAAAGCAAACATGTTTTTATTTAGCGCTGTCCACTTGCTAGTTTTGGTTACTTACTGATGGGCATTCGCAGCAGTGCACAGCAGTGCGAACGATATCGATACTTCACATCTGAAATTATTATATATATAATACGATATAATAAATGAATGTGATAAAGCTGGTACAAACAAAACAAAATGTAGTAAATGCAAATTATTTTCAGTTGGTTTCCCTAGTCCAATTCATTCAGTGTACGCAATATAAAATTTCCCATTCTATGTAAGCAGCATACTGTCCTTTATCGATAGCGGCAGAATTACTCGATTGTGTGTAGCGATTATTCGCAGCGATAGCTCAATTGACGGCCTGGTGATTCTTCTTCAACAACTGGTCCGGCGTGTTTGTTGCACTTGCATTTAATTCTTCCTAATAAATATTTGTTGGTAATTGAAATACAGAAATGGCTTCCATCAGCTTGTTGAACCCAAAGGCTGAATTTGCGCGTGCCGCGCAAGCTCTGGCAATTAACATCACCGCTGCCAAAGGTTTGCAGGATGTGATGCGTACCAATTTGGGGCCAAAAGGCACAGTTAAAATGTGAGTACATTAACTAAAATATGCATTTAAAGCACGACTCCTACGCATGCATAGGACGATCAGATTTTACACAGCTGCAGCATTGTAATTAACAAACTTTTTCTGACATCTGTGCGGCCGCTGCCCAATTGAGGTTAAAATCGCTCTTGTTGCTTTCGAATAGCGGCATGCGTCATCGAACGACTGAGATAGCAATATCGCATTTAGCCTACAAATGCAGGAGCTATAGTCCGCTTGCAGTTGTTTAAAACAATTTGTTAAATGAAACTCAAGCTCAAACACTTTGATTGCTAAAAGTTCAAACAGAATTTAGTCCTAGCGCTAGTGCATATTGCAGATCATACAGTTTCTTTTTTGTCATTGTCACGCCTCACGCGCTCACACGCACACATATGCACCAATACACATGCGACCTCACGCAAACATATGGAGTCATATTTTGTTTGGATTCTCGAACATTCGCACACGATGGTGGATAAACATCGATAAATCGATAGTATTTGTTCTTATCAGAGTGCAGATTGCATTTTAAATTTGTCAGTAAATGAATAAGACATATTAGGAGTCATGCTCGATCCAAGAATAATACGGATCTGTATGAGCAGCTGAATCATAACTTAGTTAAGATGGAGTTATTTATTGTGTTTTAATTTTAATTAATAATCTCTTGCAGGCTGGTCTCCGGCGCTGGCGACATTAAGATCACTAAGGACGGCAACGTCCTGCTGCATGATATGCAAATCCAGCATCCCACTGCATCGATGATTGCTCGTGCCAGCACAGCGCAAGATGATGCCACAGGCGATGGCACCACCACCACCGTGTTGCTCATCGGTGAGTTGCTCAAGCAGGCGGACATTTATTTGTCGGAGGGCTTGCATCCACGCATTATGGCGGACGGCTTTGAGAAGGCACGCGACAAGGCTCTGGAAGTGCTCGACAAAGTCAAGGTGCCGGTCGAGATCAACAAAAAGAATCTGATGGAGATTGCCAACACCAGCTTGAAGACCAAGGTGCATCCGCTGCTTGCGGATCTCCTCACGGAGGTTTGCGTTGATGCGGTGCAGACAATCTCAAATGATAAGAAGCAGCCCATTGATCTGCACATGGTCGAACTGATGGAGATGCAGCATAAGACCGATACGGACACACAGCTGGTGCGCGGTTTGGTCATGGACCATGGTGCACGTCATCCCGATATGCCCAAGCGCCTGGAGAACGCCTACATCCTCACTGCCAACGTTTCGCTGGAGTACGAGAAGGCCGAGGTGAACTCCGGATTCTTCTACAAAACGGCCACGGAGCGCGAGGCGTTTGTGCGTGCCGAGCGTGAGTTTATCGATCAGCGCGTGAAGAAGGTCATCGAACTGAAGCGTGCCGTGTGCGATGGCACCGACAAGAGTTTTGTCCTGATCAACCAGAAGGGCATTGACCCCGTCTCGCTGGACGCTCTGGCTAAGGAGGGCATTCTGGCCCTGCGCCGTGCCAAGCGCCGCAACATGGAGCGTCTGGCTCTTGCCTGCGGTGGCACTGCCATGAACTCGTTCGATGATCTGCAGGAAGAGAATCTGGGCTATGCCGGCTCCGTGTACGAGCATGTGCTCGGCGAGAACAAGTACACGTTCGTGGAGGACTGCAAGAACCCGTTGTCGGTGACCATCCTGATCAAGGGCCCCAACAAGCACACAATCACCCAGATCAAGGACGCCATTCGCGACGGTCTGCGGGCCATCAACAATACCATTGGCGACAAGGCTCTGGTGCCTGGCGCAGGCGCCTTCGAGGTGCGCGCCTACAACGAGCTGGTTCAGTACAAGGACAGCGTCAAGGGCAAGGCCCGCCTGGCCGTGCAGGCCTTCGCCGACGCCCTGCTGGTCATCCCCAAGACGCTGGCTGTCAACAGTGGCTACGATGCACAGGACACCATTGTCAAGCTGACGGTCGAGGATAGACTGAGCCCGGAGCTGGTCGGCCTTGATCTGTCAACTGGCGAGCCCATGAAACCCACTGACCTCGGCGTTTATGACAATTACATTGTCAAGAAGCAGATCCTCAACTCCTGCTCCATCATTGCCAGCAATTTGCTCCTCGTCGACGAGGTGATGCGCGCGGGCATGACCAGTCTCAAGGGCTAGTTCCTGATTAGCTGACGTCTCTGAGTTTCATCTAATATTAACCAGGCTAACTTAAACTACACACACACACAAACACACACGCTCACAAATGAAAACAAACAACACTTATAAACATGCGCCTCTGCAACACAAGGATGATTTGTCGTTATCGCCGATTCGATCATTTATCGAGTTGCAGGCGCGGCTGCAAGAGTCAAATGCTAAACAAAATATATTAACTGCATCAAGTATTTCTCCTCTTTTTTTTATTCACTAATGTTTACTTACTACGAACCATTGGTTTAAAAAATAAATTAAAAATCATTTCAACACGACTTTGGTTGGTTTTTAATGGGATTTGTATTGACACAATTCCAATTGGAGCGTGAATCTTATTGGATAAGGTATATCAAAGTGGAGGGAGACTCGTTTTCGTTTGTATTATCATTCTTTATTATCATAAATAGATTTAAATTAAATAAATGCAATACAATTAAGCACAATTCCATTGTACACACTATGAAATTAGTTATTTTTGCTTGATTTCCGATCGCTCGTTATTTTCTTTTTCTTCATTCTGTTGATTGCTTTTGTTTGCTGTTTTATTGCCTTTAATTGCTTCTTAAACTTTCTTCTTTTTTTATTGATTTTTTTTGTTTTTTTTTTTTTTGTTTCTTTTTAAATTAAATAAAAATTGAGTATGTGCGTGTGTGCGGTTGTATTTGTGTGTGTATGGGAAATTAGCAGGACTTGCATGAGTGTGCATGTGTGTGTGTGTGTAAGTGTCTGTGTGTGTGAGTGTGTGAGTATGTGCATCTGCGGCCGCAGTCTCTATACAAGTTACAAAAGCGAACGATCGTTAGAGCTTAAAGCTCACTCCATATCTCCGTCTCTGTCTCACTCCGTCGCTGTCACGCGCTCGTGCGGCTGCTTGGCTTTACGATTCGGCGTCTCTTTCGTAACTTTATAGAAAGTACGCGCTCGCAGTTCTTTTCATATGCGTTTCGTTCCTCCTTCGCGCTCTTTCTTTCTTTTTTCATTTGAAAAATTTGTTAAATTAATATTCGCATTTAAATGTAAATGTGCAATTCGCTTTCTGCTTTGTCTACTAAACGTTAGAAAATAAGTTTATGTAAAAAAATAGGCTAAGGCTGGCGCATTCGCCAAGCCGGATTGCTGCAAATTAACTCACGTTCTAAATCTAAATAAATATAAATAAATAAATTGTATATATAGTTATTAATGCTCACAAAAAAAAAAAAAACAAAAAATATACGCTTGTCAGGCAGCTGCTCTATGTGTGTGTGTGAGTGTATATATGTGTGTGTGTGTGGAGACTTTCGTTATATTCCTTGTTCTCAACTTTTCTTCTTCTTCTACTTTAACTGTTTTCCATTGCAAACCGAAGCTAAGGCTCCGTTTCCTGATTAACTGCACTGTTGCTCTCATTGCCGGTTTCTCTCTCGTGAGAGAGCGCTGAGCGCTGACAAGCGTGCCATAGGCGAGAGAAATAGACATAGCGTGTGAGAGAGTAGGCTTGAGTGTGAGTGTGTCTGTGTGTGTGTGTCTGTATGGAATGGTGACAATTTGTGTGTTCTGTATGGTTTTTGTTTTCCTTTTTTTTCTCTCTTCTTTTCTTCTTCTACATATTGCTTGTGCGGCGCCTTAACTTATGCTACGATCTTGTGCGGCTGCATCCATTTCTTCATGTAGTAGCAGAACAATGTGGAGATGTAGAGCAGGATCATGAGCGCACAGGTCACGGCCAGCGCCAGCACAGACGTCTTGGTGGGGCATGGCTCGATGATGGTGACAGTCTTGTCTGTAAGCGGAAAAGAGATAGCATGATTAGAAGTGGTTTTTTAGATGATGAGATAAGATGATATTTGGAAGAGGCGAGATTCTAGATGATGGAATGGTGATGGGAGAAATAGTATTTAAGGTTAGAAAACTCTTTTGTTTATGGAAACAAAAGATATGGCGAGGGAAAGAGAGTGAGAGTGAGAGAGAGAGAGATAGAGAGAGAGAGAGACAGATATTCTAGTTGGTGAAAAATAGAGCATAGTATCAGTGCGGAATAAGTAATAGTATTTGAGGTTAGGGTGTTCTATTGTCTATGTGTAAAAGCGATGGCGAGAAAGAAAGACAGCAAGAGAAAGACAGAAAAAGAGAGAGAGATAAAAACAGATTCTATTAGACGGAAAGTATATCGTGAGAGAGTTATACGAACTGTGAGAAAAATATTCTACTTGATGGAACAGAAATAGTTAGAGAATGAGTATTTGAGTTTAGTATATTCTCTTGTCAATGGGAACAAAAAGGATGGCGAGGGAAAGAAAAGAGAGAAACAGATGGGCTTTTTTTTTACGGAATGGGGATAGTATGAGAAATGTTTGAGGTTAGGCTATTATTTTGTCCTTTGGTGAAAGAGATGGGGAGAGAGCCATTTGAGGTATTCGAGGTGTGAGAAAGAGATTCTAGTTAATGGAAAAGAAATAGTGATAGAACTAGTATTTGAGGTTAGTATATTCTCTTGTCAATGGAAACAAATATTTAAAAAATATTTATTTAGGGTATTTATTTTCTTTTCTTTGGGTGAAAGAGATGACGAGACAGTATTTGAGGTGAGGGTATTATGTTATCTACGGTTAAAAGGGAATGAGAATGAACGAAAGAGTATGAATAGAATTAAAATTTGGGGTTAGATTCTTTTAGCCATCTCCCAAAATGCATTACGAATTCAAAGAGCCACGTTTGTTTTCTAGAATTACGCATTCAAAGAGCCACGTTTGTTTTCTAGAATAAGCTATATCATATTGTTTTCAAGGTTCTTCTATTTACCTTTGGCAAAGTCCGTGCTTGGATCTGCCTTGAAGAATTCGCGCTTCTCATCGCCAAAGTCCAAGACCAAAATTTCCTGCGAAATGTTCATATGATCCTCGCTCTTGGTGTTGTTGCTAAAGAGTAAGAGAGAGAGAGAGAGGGAAAATAAGTAAGGCCTGTTATACTGTAATATCTAGTGAATACTCACCTCTCGATAGAACGACGACGCCTTCTGCCTAGAGACTCGAACGATTCCATGTTCCATTCGCAGACGGCCGGCTCACAGGGACCCAGGCAGTACTTGACGTTGCACTGGAAGATGACGCCGTAGCTCTCGGTGAAGCGGAACGCCTCATAGGTGGACTGCAGCGCATTGCCGTCAGCGGTGAAGCCGGGGAAGATGGTGGGATCTGTGGGGCAGCCGTCGTCGTCGATGATCTTGAAGCTGGTGCGTGCGTCCTTGGCCATGGCGACGCAGCTGCGTGCGAAGATGCCATAGGGAGCTGAGAGTGAGAGAGAGGGAGAGAGAGATAGACCGAGAATTAGCAATGACTTCCTGACTAGGATGACGGGAGCTACTCACTGTCTTCTGGTATTTCGATGCGGAAGTTGAGGCGATCTCCAATGCGCACAGTTTCCACCTCGCGCTGGCGTGTGTCCAGAATGCGAATCCTTGGTGGTGGCGCCTCGGGCGACGAGTTGATGTGGATCATGTCCGGATCGCGGATGGGCATCATGCCGAAGGTGATGTTCTTGGAGCTCATGTCGTACGTGCACTTCACCTTGTAGATCTTATCCGCCTTGGTCATCACGACGCTGTGGTGCTGCAGCACCACCGTGTTGGAGTAGACGCCGGTCTATGGAGGACATAGATGTAGTCGATGTGGCTATATGAGTTAGACTCCTCCACTTACCACGCTCTGTGTGTTGCAGTCCTGCCCGATCATGGTCAGATCCAGCCGGAAGGCATCCGAGTTGATGACGTCGATGTTGCAGGTCTCCGAGCGACCCAGGGCATAGATGCGTCCGTTGAATGGCTTGTTGGTGCGCACCTGTACGGCAATGCGCGTGTCCTTGCAGTGCACGGAAACTGAGAGAGAAAGAGAGGGAGAGGGAGATTAATGTCTAGTCCCCTTTGTTTAGCTAGGATTACAAACCATCGTAGCAGGTGCCGGTCTTGTCGCAGTTGACGTCGTTGCGCGTCATGTTGGTCAGGTTGGGATCCTCGATGGTGTCCAGGCTGACGGGCAGAGTGTCGATCTTGTCCAGTGTACCGGGCGGGGTGCTGCCGGAGCCAGCGCCGGGGCCTGCTGCAGACTTCTCGCACTGGTTCTCAAAGTACTGGCCAATGGGCTCGCCGTGGTCGATCAGGGGACGCTCGTGGTTCAGGTAGGTCGAGGGGCCGTCGGGCAGGGTCTTGTGGTCCAGGTGGTAGAGACGGCAGTTGTACTGGGCGCCCTGAGGCTGGCCAAGATAGAGGAAGGAGCGGCACAGGAACTCCGACTCGATCTCGCAGGCCAGGCGGCAGGCCGACTCGGAGGTCACCTGCAGTTCCTTGTCTGTGTAATAGTGGAGGCCGACGTACTGGGCCACCTTCTCCTCGGAGACGCCCATGCGCGCGTTGGCGAAGGAGCGCGTGTTCTTGCAGGCCTGCGCGGGCTTCAGGCAGAGGTTCTCGAAGTAGTCCGTGCCCTGGGCATCCACCAGCTGGACGAACTGGCCCGAGCTGCGGCGGTCCGAGTCGCTGAGCACGCACTTCATGTTGTTGTAGTCGTACTCCACGGAGCGGCAGATGAAGCGCTTCTCGTTCAGGCAGGCGGAGAGACAGGCCTCCTTGGTGCTGGTGTAGATGAGGGCGTTGTCCAGGCCGCGGATGATCTTGTTGGGCACGCGCTCGAACGACCACGGGCGATGGCAGACGTTCTCGCTGCGCAGCTGCAACTTCACCATGTAGTACATGTTGGCCGAGCGCTGGGGCGCCGCGGACGGATTGGCGGCCGACGAGTCGTTCTGCAGCTGGCAGTGCGTCTCCTGCGACGGCGACAACGGATTCACGACGAAGCTAAAGGCGGCCGCTTGGCAGTCCGCCTCCTCGCGGCACCAGCCCTGGCATTCGTACAGCGATAGGTTCTTCACGCTGTAGTACGTGGTGCCCGCAAAGTCGTAGTCTGTCAGCTTCTCGAAGGCCATGCGTGCCGCGGCCTGGCCGGGCAGCCCTATCAGCACGGTCACTGCCAGCGCGAGGAGCAGCATCCCGGTGGAGATCGTTGTGTGTGTTTTGCTGCGGCGACTCCTGCTGCCGCTGCTGCTGCTGTTGCCTGCTGGGGTTTGCATCTGCAAATGAGAGAGGGAAGAGAAAACCTCGTTTAGTTGTGGCTGCACTTCTTCACCGCCAGGTGGCGTTGACAGCATTGGAGCTGGGCTATAGACATCCGCTCCATTACACGCTTAACTGAGCCGCGAGGCAGCGAACCAGCGAAGACTCTGCTCCCCAGTTCGCTGCCTGCATTTGCAAAGCGTTTAATGAGCTGCCCGGACGGAAATTACAAATGGCATAGAGCAGCGTTCCACTTGTGCGATCCCACTCTCCCGCTCCCACTCTCCCTCTCTCTCTCCCACTCTCTCTCTCTCTGTTCTTATCGACGACTTGCGGTTTAGCGAATTCTAATGCTCGAAACTCGGAAAATGGGGCCTGGCATTCCTGCGGCTTCCAGTCGAGCGTGCTGCAAATTGCTTTTTGCGGCTGACCCCGCCAATTGGGCACATGCGGGGGCGCACATTGACCTCAACTCAGCTCCGCTCAAGTCTACTCGACTCTTAAAAGCGAAAGCCCTGCCAACATCACTTGCCAACTCATTCATATTAATGGCGCAAATGAATTCACGAGTCGAGTGCATGAATGATTCAAGTGCGCACTCACACGATTATCACCATTCATTCGCTCGTTCGCTCGCCTGTTGAATCAATCACGTCGAGCTGTCAATTGATTGCAAATACATAGGGCTATTATCTCCATTCAATCAATACAATCATGCGCGGTCAGTCTACCATTTGAGAGTCTTAAGCCATGGCAGATGAAAGACCTCAAATCTTGAACTAACTTCTTATCTAACTGTTTATGTAGTTGCTGTAGTTGTAGTTGCAGTAAAAGTTGAGAAGAGTTTTCAAAAGGTATGACTAGGCTGTTTCTAATGATTATATGATTATATCAAGCAGTCTCGGGATGTTTATAGTTCCCTGTCTTACGATAAGATCATTATAATAATGATTATATATCAGATCAAGTAAACGGTTATTTTATGAGTTGGTTTGGTCCAGTCAAAGCAGATGTTAGACCTCAAATCATTAACTAACTTCTTATCTAATTGTTTATGTAGTTGGGCTATCTTTTGTTAAGTCCATATATGTAAAGGCTGAGAAGAGTTTTCAAAAGGTATGACAAGGCTTTTTCTAGTATTAAATAATATAATATAAATAATTTGAGGATGTTTATAGTTCCCTTTCATTATAATAAAGATTATATATCATATTAAGTAAGGGTTATTTTATAAGTTGGTTTGGTTCAGTCAAAGCAGATGTAATATCTCAAAGCTTTTATTAAATTGTCATATTTTAGTTAAATTGTCTTTTGCTTGCTTCATTTATAGTTAAAGTTGAAGAGAGGTTTCCAAGCTAATGACTAGGTTGGTACTAGTATTAAATATGATTATACAATGTAGTTCAAGGATTTGTATAGTTCTCTGTCATTATAATAAAGATCATATATCAGATCAAGTAAAGGTTTTTTTTATGGGCTGGCTGAGTCTAGCCAAGGCAGATGTAAGACCTCAAAACTCTAAATAATTTTTCATCTTTTAGTTAAGTTGTCTTTTGTTAGATCAATTTGTAGTAAAAGCTGAGAAGACATTTTAAAACCTATGACTAGGTTGTTTCTAGTATTAAATATGATTATATAAAGTATTCTTAGGATGTTTATAGTTCCCTGTCTTACAGTAAGATCATTATAATAAATATTATATATCTGATCAGGTAAAGGGGTTTTTATACGAATAGAAGAATCGGCCTTAGATCAAAGCAAACATAAAACTTCAAATGGAGAAAAAACTTTCCAGGCAATCTTCCTCCGGCTGATCACGTCTATGAATGCATTGCTCACACTCACATCGTTTATGAAGCATAAAACTCTGTTTAATTCACTTGTTATTCAAGACTATTTCAGCTCATCAAGCAGTGGCACTCGTAATGCATTCATTTGCATTCGAGTGCCAGCAAATGGATATGGCTGTGCGATGCGGAAGTCCATTGACAGCGTTGCCATATTTGTGCGAAAAGTGATATTGATAGCCGTGCCGATAACGATTACCGATAGCAATGGCGATGACCAGCTGACGTTGCGTTTAAAGCGGCATTTAGGCAATCAATTTATGGTTTCTTAAACGCCCCCAATGCTGGAGCTGCTCGAACGGACGGACTGGACGGACTGGACTGGACTGGATGGGAGCCACAGTCATGCAATTATATTAACATATTCAATTCAATTTGTTTGCTTTGAATTGTCCCAGGCAAGTGGGCAGCCAGCCAAGCGCAATTATTTATAAGCCAGGCGAGCAAGACGAGGGTCTGTCGAATGATTACAGCGCAGGGAACGTGGCTATTACAAACAATATTAACTGAGGTCGCGCGCAACGAATGCGAGCAATCGTTGCCGCCGTGTCCAATTGCAGCAGCAGCAACATGGCAAACATGAGCAACATTGACAACGACAACGACAACGACAACAGCAGCAGCAGCAACAAATGTATGAAATAGGTGGCAAGCAGAGGTCGCGGAATGTGTAGCGTGTTCTCAGCCCAGCAGCAACAGCTAAAAAACCAGCGACAACAGCAGCAGCAACAGCAACAACAGCAACAGCATCAACAACGACTAAAACAGCAGCAGCAATGGCAGCAGCAGCAGCAGCAGCAATAGCCATAACAACAACAACAATTGCAGCAGCAACAAGAACTGCAACAACAACTACAACAACAACAACAATTGTAGCAGCAACATCCACCAGCAGCTTCGTAGGGAGTCGCCTCTTTTTTAGCTTTTTTTGCTGCCTGCTGCTAGTTCGTGTTGTACAATTGGCAATCTGCATGAGAATCCCATCTGCAGCAGTTGCTGGCACATCTTCAGCAGCTGCAGTCGAGAATGAAATGCGTTTGAATTGCAGCAGTGCGCAGGGAGCCAATTACATGGCCACAGTCGAGCGATCTGGTTGCCCAGATAAAATGCAGAGCGCATGCGTTGCGCATTTGACGTCATTGCCACCGCGTTGCAACTGGCAACTGTTGCAACTGTTGCCAGTTGCTGGCAAGTGTTGTCTGCTGCACAGTTCACGATTTGGTTTATTTATAGCCCAAATTGAGTTTATTTTTGGGGCGTCCTTGGCTTAAGCGCAGCTCACATCTAATTTGACTTGCAACCGACAATGTGGCTGCCACATTTCTGTTGCAATTGCTGTTGGCTGTAATTGCAGTTGCTGTTGCTGTTGTTGTTGCTGCAGTTGCAGTTGCAGTTGCTGTTGCCACTTGGCACTGGTAGCTGGAATCAGCTGCTAAATGTCGCCTCTAGCTGGCAGGAAACGGCAGCTGCTGCCATTGCAACATATCACATATGTGGCGCCACGCAGCACCACCAGCACCACCAAAACAACAACGCATTGCTCCCAGTGTTTGGGCTGTGGCGTTGCTTGCACCACATTGACGCGCACTGGTGGGCGTTGACCAGAACCCGGAGCGTTCAATCAGTGCGAATGCAACTAACACTGATAAAAACAACAAGCGAATGTGTTAAAGGCGAGCGTACATGACAGGCAGATACCCTGTAGTATGATATATTGCTAAGAAATGATGATGTAAGCTTAGCATGACGGTAATATCTAAGGAAAATAGTTTATTTATTGATCGATGCTTAGTAAGTTGTATAATTATAGATAACAACAAATATTATAAACCACACAATTGATCTAACTATTATTATATTTGATGTGCTGAAAATTATATAAATCGACATATATCGAATTGTAAACTCAATCGAATTATATAAGATCTATATAAACTCGATATTTTCTATTTACTAAAATTATAATTGATAGATTTCTGTCAAATGAAACTAGAGTGATAGATATTTATCGATTTGTTTTAAATGAATGTACCAATCGATTGACTACCAATGAAAATCTACCAGAAAATGGCTTGACTAAAAGCTAGCATATATACAATTATACAATACAATTATCGATTATTATCGATTTCAGGCAACGTTGAAATTTTAATTCAGAAAATATTTTATATTTTATTTGTATATAGTTAGAAGTGAGCACATCAATTGAGTAGAAATATGGATATATCCTATACTGTCTCTATTTGAACTTTTACAGGGTGAAAGAAGTAAAATATGACTGCAATATGCGTTGCTTGGTTCGAGAGCGTGAGTTTGGAAATGGGTGTGGGTTTTCGTATTGCCATGATCATGGACAGCGAGCGGAGTATGAGTGTTTGAGTGTACTCATCCCAATCTGCTGTTGGCGCAGTTAGCCAACTCGGCCGCTCGGCTGGTCAGTGGCGCGTACTTAGTTAGATGGATGATGTAGAGCCGGGTAACCGGCAATCAAGAAAATTGTACGCTTGCCCCCCAATGGCAATGGCAATGTTCTGGGGGAGGTTGGGTACGGGCGCTCACTCCGTTTGGCCTGCCTCTACCTCTCTCTCTCGCTCTCTTTCGGTCGATTTCTGTGAGCTTGGGCGCCCTGTGGCTGAGCAGCGGGCAACAAGCTAAAGGTTATCATTAGGCACGTTTACTTCCTCCTCGCGTATGGCCTCTAATTACGAGGCAGCTGAGCAAGTGAATGCCACAGCTAGTTGCAAGTTAGTAGTATAAGAAGATCAAGAAAAAGAAGAAGAAGAAGAAGAAGAGCAACAGCACATGAGCAACATTAGATGAGTGTATGAAGAAACAAAGCAAAGAGAAGGCAAAAAGAAAAGCCGCCAAAGGTCATTCCGTTAGCCCAATCAAAAAAAAAAAAAAAGCTTAAGAGAAAGAGCCGAAAGAAGCAGAATGTAGCATAAATAAATAATAATAATAGTCCATGAAACAATACAGAACTGATGGAAGAAGAAGACCAGAGAAACAAAACTGTAAATGAGATGCCCAGCGAAATAACGGTGACAAAGCGAATGGAACGAAGCAGTGAAAGTAATAATATGCAATTAACTCAATTAAAATGAAATGAGAGACGACATTCAAAAAAATATTAACAAAACGAATCAAAATAATAACCAAATTAAATGCGCAGAGAAAAGCTGAAATTTGCAAAAAGCCAACGGCAGATTTTTTTTTAGCATTTTTTTCAGGTCTTTTCTTCATAGATAGAAAGGCGAGAGACAAGCGAAACAGTAGTCAATAGGCGGGAGATATAAGAGATATATGAGTTAGCACAAGAGAAGCTACAGTTTTAATTAGTCCAAGCGACGGCTTTATCATGGGCTATAAATATAAATGTAAATATGAATATATAAATATATAAATAGAAGAAGCACAGTTAAGCGATCCCTCGGGCCATTCGTGTCAATCAAATCGAATTAGAGAGTCGTTTTATTGTTGCTACTGTCTTTATAAAAGTAAGAATGTGAAGAATCGATTGGCATTTATCGGTTTGTAGCTTAGGAATGTGGAATTGAAACATCAGATCATATATTATTATTGTAAATGCCAAATTCGGGCATGGAGCAAAGCTTAGACTAGTATTTGCACTGTACTCAGCACTGCTAAGCCACTAGTCAAGTGTTAACCAACACTGTTCAATTCATTTACTGGAATTTAAAGCTTGGAATAGAAATATTTCCATTTGTAACTGCCAAATATTGACATTGAGATGATCTTTGACTATTATTTGAGCTTTAGTCAACACTGCTAACCCACTATTCAAGTGTTAACCAACATTGTTCGACTCTTTTACTAGAATTGAGAGATTGGAATAGAAATCTTCCTATTAGTAAATGCCATTTATTGGCATTGAGCGAAGCTTGGACTATTATTTGCACTTTACTCAACACTGCTAACCCACTATTCAAGTGTTGGCCAACACTGCTTCACTCATTTACTGGAATTGGGAGCTTGGAATTGAAATCTTTGAAAGTCTTTAACAAAACACTCACGCAGTTGATTTTCTAGCTAACTCACTTCCTTTTGCTGCCCTCTCTTTCTATCCATCTAGCCATCTATTCTCCTTTCTTTGTTTTTCGTTGTTTTTTTTTTTTTTTTTTTTTTTTGCATTTAGCCAACACTCGAAACTCGAGGCTTGACTCTGTATCGAACATGCAAACTGTTCTAGTCGCATTCATGGTTGTCGTGTGTGTGTGTGTGTGTGTGTGTGTGTGTGTGTGTATGTGTGTGTATGTGTGTGCAGACGGATGTCTGGGCCTTACAGCTTTGGCGTTGCAATCTGTTCACCCCGTTGGCCGACTGTCCACTCGATTGGCGGCGGAAATGGAGGCCTTTTCATATTTTTGCAATTTGTTGTCACAACACGCGAGTGTCTAAGTGAATGAGTGCATTTGTGAATGTGTGGACTCTCTCTCTGTGTGTCTCTCTCTCTCTCTCTCTCTCTCTCTCTCTCTGTTTCTCTGTGCGTTTATCTGCTTGTTGCAATTATGCAATTTTCAATCATCGCAGTTTAAAGATGCGCAACGTGCAAGCGTTCAACTTGAAGCACCTGCCATATATATATATATATATATGTGTGTGTATCTGTGTGTGTGCATGACTTTGCGTGTGTTTCGCCTATAGACACGTCGAGTCCCAGTTCCATTGCCCCGTTTCGCAACGCAATAGAAGTGCAATGCAATAATTGCTATCGAACAATGGAGCATCGCAAAACATGTCAAGGCGCAGGCGCAACACCTGAACGAGCTGCCAGCTGCCAGCTGCATGCAGCCCCACTCTGCCTGTGTCTGTGTGTGTGTGTGTGAAAATATTAAAAGTTATAATTAAAAAAAAGAAAAATAAAAGGAGGAGGAGAGAATAGATGGTAGAAAAGCGTGAGCGAAGCTAACAGCACGAAGCGATCTTTCGCCGATGCAGCTAAACGCTGCGCCACCTGGACCACATGCATAAACCAGGTAACTGGCGAGAATCCAGTGCAAATTAAATGCGAAATTCCAGTTGCAGGACTGCAGACTGGAGACTGGAGACTGTGCTGGATAATGACTGGCAAATTGCATTAGCATTGACATGTGACAGCGACCGAAACTGAGCCAAGGCTGTGACATTGCCAGAGGCTGCGCCATGCACAAAGTCCGACTGTCATCTCGCAGCTGCCTGACACTAGTCTATCAAATAATTGCGGAGCAGCATGTAATTTGATGTATTAAAAAGTAATGTTAGTTAATATATAAATTATTATTAGTTAGGGATGTGGTTGGTCACGATACAGATAAGATAAAGATAGCTCAAGTGTTGCTGGGGCCTTTGGCTATGCCATAACTATATCCGCTTATTAGCCGAAGAGTGACAGCTAGCAGTTTATTTCTATATAGTCTGAATACAGGCAATACTTGAACAGCTCAACTACAATTTAAATGAAATTTAATCTTTAGATATTACATTAAATTAAAATGAATAAAATATAAAAAATATTATATAAAAAAAATAATAATAAGAAATGTATAATAAATTTATATATAAAATATATAATATGAAAACAATAATTATTTTAAATAATCATATAATATTCATATATTTTCCATATATAAATAAATAATTTTAATTTAGACAAATAATTCGTTTAAATTCTGCAGTCAAAACAAATGACTTAGAACACAAACTTGTTCGTTAGCTGCACTTGTTCTCTTTTCATCTTCCTCTCTGTCTCCCTCTCTCTCTCTCTCTCTCTCTCTATGCACATGCTATAAAATGCCGTTACTAATTTGTAAAGTTGACACCCACTTAAGAGGAGCACACAAAACGAGTCCACGAGCCATGGGACTCCAGCGCTGTCCATTATGATTGAAAGAGAAACAGAAACGGACTGACTGCCTCCTGCTTGTCATGGCCAATGCGGCTCGACCGGGATGTGCCACAGGTGTTGCATCTGGCTGTGGCTGTGGCTGTAGCTGTGGCAGCGGCGTTCAATTTAGTAGCCAACGTTGCGAATTTTATGCCAAAAGTGCAAATCGGAACCGAAAAAGGCTAAATAAAACGAAACTGGCCGGAAAAAAGAGAGGCGCAGAGAAAGGCGCTGGACCGGGTGCGCGGCTGCCTGATTGCCTGCCGCTGGCCAAAGCTATTTGCGTGCTGTTGTTGTTGTTGTTGCTGTTGCTTAGAACCGGAAATTTATTGCATAACAAGTTGAGCGCGGCGATATCACATGCTAGCCTGAATTGCTGAGGATGTGGCCAGGCTCACGCTTAGGTTCAGGCTCAGGCTGAGGCTCTGGCTGCCCCAAGGTTGTTTAGCCACACTTAAGAAATAGGGATACAGGCAGCAGCTGCTGATAGATAGATCAGTGGGAGCGAAGGCCAAGGAGGGGGGGGGGGGGAGGTATGCTGGCCTAGGCTAAACATATTTGAAAGTGCATCGCGCGTTCGTCTGATGCAGGCGCAAGATATGCGGGCAACAAAATGCTAAAAAACGGGTGTGGCATTGCCCACGCTGCGACGGCGACGGCGACGACGACTGAGACTGCGACTGCGACTGCGACTGAGATAGCAAGTTAGGGGCACTCGATGCTGGGTCACACATTTCATAAATTCTTCTTGGAATAGCCAACAGATTGTGTGCACCATGCAAATGCAGCTGTCAGCGACAGACAGAGTCAGAGAGAGAGAGAGGGGGGCAACAGCGAAAGCGAGAGCGAGAAAGGGAGCTGGCATTGTGGGTGTGGAAGAGCGCGCAATCGATCGTTCAATTGTCTGGGCGCATGTTTGGCAACTTGATTTCGATCAGCTGTGTGGGCCGCGGCTCTTTCGTGGAAGCGACTCCACTCCACTCCTCTCCACTGCCAGCGTGGCCAACTTGGGTACGCGGAAGTTATGCCACAAAAAGCCATTAGCCAGCAGCAGAGGCAACAAAGAACAGGAGTCATTAGAGCGCATTTGAGTTGCGGAATGCGGCAAAAGAAGATGCAGCCCAGTCGCTGTCTGCCCGCAGACACCAGAGACGAGCACTTGTGGCAGCCGGGGCAAATGGCGCTGCAAGTGGTGCGAGTGGTGCAAGTGGTGCAAGTGCAGCGTTGCATGATTTATGGCAATTATGATGATGACGCGGCTTCAATGCGCTCACAAATTACAATTAATTGCAAACGCTGACCCCAGCCCAGGCCCAGCCCCAGCCCCAGCTCCAGTCCCAGTCCCAGTCCCTCCAACAGCCTTTTCTTTTGGCCAACAAGTGAAACTCATTTGGCCTCTAAGCACATGTTATGACAGCCCATTTGATCTATTGAACCAATGCACAGATCGGCCAACAAATGAAAGTGATTAGCGGCAGCTAAAAGCTGCAGCTGGCCAAGTTAGTGAAGTGTCTGAAATATGTTCAAATACTATGTGAAAGACTTGGCTCTGTTAATGTTAGAGTGGCATGAAAGATGTTCAAATATGAGAAAGACTTGACTCTGTAGCTAGATAATGTACTAACTCGCTAAGTATATTACAAAGAGAGATTATTTGGGAACCCTTTAAACTAGCATTTAGCTTCAGTCTATGTTTTTTGTTGAGCGTATTTTTTCCCATACTGCTTACTGCGCTTTACAGCCCTGTTTTGCATCACTAATTTAGCTGTTTATGCACTTTAGCTACATTTGCTCAAACAAAGCTGATTTCTAAGAGAGCAACTAAAATATGTTAAATATTAAGTATATGAAAGCTTTTAGTTGGATTGATGTACAATTATTAGGCTTAAAAGCGCATTAAAGCTTTCTATTATAGACTACTATATTGATGATTTACTTGCTATCAGCTTAAAGTTCGTTGAATATAATAATAAATATGTACAACTTTTTGCGGCTTTAAGGAGAGATGAAAAGCTCGTGAAAGCTTTATGGGCTTGGTTGCTGTACTGTTGTACTTGACTGGTATTATTAATATTAAAATTAATTTGAAGCTTTTAGGACAGATGAAGAAGATGCAAGCTTTTCGTTTTTTTCACTTCTACTTTAAAGGTTAATTTGTTGTAAGCTAATAAGTTCGTTGACTATAAAATCAATATTGAATGCACTTGTAGGCTTTTAAGCAGCTTTAAACCGATTTAACTACGATTATCAAGGTGAAATGCAAATTCAAGTTTTTCTTGACTTAAAGCTGAAAAACTGACTATATATATGTATTTATATTTAAGAGATATATATATTCAATCATACAAATTAGTAACTTGTAGCTTAACTTGAAGTAAGCTTAAAGCTTGACTGACAGTAATACATCAATAGCGAAAGCTTTAAGTAGATAGGCATTTGGCATCAAGATTTGAGATTGTTGTTAGATTAAAAGCTTGATATGCTGAAGTCTTACGACAACTTAAAGCTTGGCTTAAAGCAACTACCACTAATTAAAGCACCTCGAAGCATTCACTTGGCATTAAGCTTGACGCATTTCATTGTGCTCTTTGAGATCAGACTGCATGAAGCTACTGCAATGTTGCTTGTCACTTCAACTATATTTATATACAGGAGTATTATTATATATATATATCGAATTGTGCTGCCGTTGTCCAACTGACAGCTTGTTATGATAGACTGAACTATGTTATCTTATCCGCTGGAGCAGCCCGTTGGCTCAGCTAGCGTGTATTTTTAGCCAAGACATTGGCTCATTACAACTAGCCCTGACACTTTACCAGCTGCAACAGTTGCTGGCGCTATGGCAGCAGCAGCAACAGCAGCAGCAGCAGCAACAGCAACAGCAGCTCATTAAAAATTGTTGCAATTTAAAGCTGTGGCGGCCTATTTTTAAATGCAAAACTCGCGCGGCCGCACGACAAGACAATCAGGACATGGAAATAATTGAATGCGCCAAGGCGAGAGAGAGAGAGAGAGAGAGAGAAAGAGAGGGAGAGGGAGAGGGAGGGGGAGAGTGAGAGGGAAGCTGTGTAACAACGGCAACTTTGGCATTGCTAAAGATGCCACATGAAGATGACCAATTTGCTTGCAACATGGCAGCATGCCACAGCAACCAGCAGCAGCAGCAGCAGCAGCCGACTCGATAAGCAAATGCGACCAACTGTGCATGTGTGTGTGTGTGTGTGCTGCTAAGTGGCCCATTGTGGCTCATTTCGCAGTTGCAATTTTAAAAACCAGCATTTAATTAAACCACAGCGGGATAGAGGGCGCGCCACACGGCGAGGCGGCGGCTGCCTGCGGATGGGAGTTAAATGCCGCACGTGACGCTGCAACTGGCAGCGGAATGGAATGCCATGTTGCATGCTGAATGATTGTGCATGTTTCGTATGTGTTGTGTTTGTTAAGAATTATGTTGTGTGTGATTTTGATGGCATTTTACACACACACACACACACACACACGCACACACACCGCACACCTACTTCACTTGTAAATGTAGCACGCAACGGGGCAGAGTGAAAGAGGCAACCAGTTGAAGCATGCGCCGCATTTGATTAAGTCAATGGTGCGAATGCAAAGGCAAGAGTTGAACTGATTGCTCGACTAGCAGATGCCCTGTAAAAGGTTGTCGTATATTAATGATCTCTCTATATTAACATAATATCTAGAGTTCTACAGCCTGAGTGATCTGATATATATGCAAGTCTTCTGGATTGGTATACTATACATATATAATATACTATATATATTAATATATATACATATAACATGCTAGATAATATCTACATTCTATATACTATCTATTCATACTATATACTTTTATATTTATACACTAGAGTTATTCAATAACATCCTATATTCAAGTTAGCTTCAGGTTTCTTGCTCTGCATAAACTCTCCATTTACAGGGCATGCCAGATGGGTGTATTGGCAACAAGAACACGCTGTGGCATGATTGATCGTAGCAACATTGTTGTCATTTGCCAATGTGTTTGCTTAAACATTAATAACAACACTCCGGTTGCAGCTGCCGTTGCCGTTGCCGTCGCTGTGGCAAACGAAAGACTTAGGCAAGAAACTTGCGCTGATTTATATAAGCTCAGCATTTTTTTGCACGTTAAATGTTTTGATGGTCAACTATGCAGCTGTTGCTGTGGCTGCTGCTGGTGTTGCCGTTGTTCATCATTTATTACAATCAAATGGAAATTGCTGCTGCAGCAGCAACTGTTGCTGTGGCTGCTTCATTAGGCAGCTATTAGGCTTTAATGACCGAAGCGAACAAAAAGATGAGCGTGGCCGGGGAAGATTAAGCGCCGAGATCAATGGGTGCGTCGTTTGGCACCTCAAAAATTGTTGCTGCTGCTGGGCCCTAACTGTACGCGCTATTAGGCAAATCGGCTTAGAAAGCCAATGTCAGCAATTGGAATTGCTGAAAAAGAAATTACGGGCATTTGTAACAATTATTTGCCATTATCAATGAAATGAAATGAAGTGAAATGAAAGCGCCGCTCGTTCAAATACAAAATATGCCAAAGCGCGCCACACCCCCTGCTCCTGGGCCGATGGTGGCCCCTGACCCTGTTCGAGGTTTCGAACTGAATCGAAAGAAAGCGGGAAAAAACCAATAAGAAAATTGAATGTGCTCGTAATGTGCGTAAATTGAGAGGGGAGACAGCGGAAGAGAGAAAGAGAGAGACATTCATGCAGACTGTTAGTGAGAGAGCGAGAGAGACTCTGCGACTGAATGAATGAGTGTTATTTGTTTAAGTTGGCTTTAACAGCTTGCGGCCGTTGCCGTTAGTTGACCTGGTTAAGAGCCTGAGATAAGCGTTAGAATACAGCAACAACGGAAATCAAGTAACAACAACAACAACAACAACAACAGCAACAACAGCAACAGGGCAACAGGCAACTAAAGATCTTTGAGAAATGACTGCATAACTCAGGCGCAATCGCAGTCGCTGCAGCCGCGCAGCCTCCGCTGAGAACAGCCAGCAGATCAGGCTAGCGATAGCAGCAGTTGTTGCAGCTTCAAATTGTTATTGGTGCTGATGTTGCTGTTGCTGTTTGCTTGTTGCTGTTTGCTGCTGCCCATCACAATGGGATTTCGATTTGAATTGGGCAGCAAATTGTTGGCACGAAAGGTCGCCACATAATCCCCAGCAGTCAGCGTCCAAAGGCTACGCACGTAGCAGCAGCAGCAGCAGCAGCAGCATCTACTGCAACAGCAACAGCGACTGCCCGGGCCTGGCATAAGTGGAGGAACGCGACTGCCAGGGCTGTCATTAGGCGCATCATCATGATCATCATCAGACGGCTGATCATCATGATTTGATCGGAGTCTAATGATAATGCATTTGGCATTTTGTTTGCTCAATTCTCGTGATGCCGCAGCATAGACGCAGCATCTTAATGACGCACAATTGCCGAGGACAACGCTGAAAATATGCAGAGCTTGCGCATAGTTTGTTTGCAAATCTCCAGCCTCTAGTCCCCATAGAGATGCCTGAGCTTGGCTGCTGACACTTTCCGTAGGTTTTTTCATTGATGTGAACTTCAGGGTCTGGCGGAAATGATTGTCTTCTCATTTCTTCTATATTCTCTATCTATAATTTCAAGATTGGTTTGTGCATGTATCAAATGAAATAAAAAGTAGCTTAAGATTGACTCTGCTTGAGCTGAGTCTAGCATTTACCGATCAAAAGCCTGTCAGCACTTATCGATAGGCAATTATCTTCAAGCATTGACTGCAACTTTTAATAAATAAATTTACAACTCAATTCAATTCTAAGCCCCTTCAAAGATAATTCGACAAGTCTTCAGCTATACACACAACATCATCATCCAACAAGCTTTTCGATAAATCAATCAAACTCCAATAAGAGCTATCGATAAATGCTTGTTCACTCGCACTCAGCATTGCCAGCTCATAACAGAACACTGAGCATTTCAAGCTGCACTCAATCAACGTCTGGGCACACATTTATCGCCGCACTAATCGATAAATTAACGCAATGTCAGCCATTTGCCGTTCCACTTGGCACTCGGCCCAGTTGGCGCAGGTGTCAAGATAGCGACAATTGATCGCTGGGAAAGTGCGTTGGCTGGAAAGTGCTCGAGCTGCCGCTGCTGCAGTTGCTGCTGACTCTTTCTCTTTTTTTTTTTTGTTTTTTTATTGACAGCGTGTTGCAGTTGCATCGATTAGAAGCCGACTCACACACACACACTTATAGCGACAACAAGCTACCAAAGGCGGTCACATCACATGGAAGTGGGCCAAGTTCTGTGTCGGCGTTGCCAACTCACACACTCGCACTCACACACACACACACACTCAAGTGGAAGCGAGGCTTTGGCTCAGGCTGTCAAGACCCGGGCTCAACAGTGTTTGACTGACTCGAGTTGCCTGGTCATGCAAATTTGTAAGTGTTTCTGGGTCAGCCGGATATACGAGTGCATTTTCGGCTGTTGGGTTTTCTTTTGGCCGGGCGCCTCATTTGCCATATGATGCGATCTTGGCCGCCAAATCAAACCAGTTTCGTGTGCAGCATGCAAAGCGCTGATTGAGCCGAGCTCTCCCTCTGCCCCAGGCCCTAAGCGCGCCACAGCCAGCTGACTGACAGGCAGCAAATGAGTTTTTGCGGTCAAACGCTGGAGCTGCGTGGAGATAGTGTTGCGCATGCAGTTATCGATAATTATAAGATATAAAAACTTAAAGGAAAATGGAATTATCTGATTAGAATTTGAAGATAAATATGTTTATATAAGTTTTCTGCATATAATACTTGTTTGTTGGAGTAAGAGTTTTCCATGTGCTTATCGATAGCCCTTCCATATATACAAAACTTTAAATTGATTATATTTGAAAGATATATATTTATAAAATATACATATATATCTGAATATTGTTCATTTCGGCTGGAAATCCTAAATAGAAAACTATAAGATTTGTTTTCTTTACTTTTCTTCTTATCGATTATCGATTTGTTTTTATTATAGTCTGAAGAAGTATTTTTTTATTGACTGCCTAGCTCATTAATTTAAATTTAAAATTGAATAGATTTTTGACTTGCTTTAATCTCAAATTATCATTATATACCTATCGATAACTTATCGATAAGTATGCTATACTGTTGTTGCCTTTGATTTTCTCATATTTTCAAAAGCAAATAGTTTTAGAGAAAAAGCTTTACATATTTTTGTTGTTGTTGTTGTCATGTTTATCGATAGTTTTGTTGTGTCGCACAATTGCTAGCGTTTATTTTTACAACCCAATTGCGGTCATTCAATTTGTTCAGTCACCTTAACATTTCGCTGCGGTTACCCCACCTGCCTGCCCGCTCTCTCTCTCTCTTTCTACCTCTCTCTCGCTCGTTGAAAGTCAAACTGATTTGCTCTCTGCTCTGGTTTTCACTTGAACTGGCATTTCTTTTGACTTAGTTTTCTTTTATTTTCTTTTTCGACTCTAATTGCCAAGAGTCTTATTTATTTATTTACTTTTTTCTTGTAAATTTGTCGCTTGGCTTTGTTTGCTTTGGCCGCGGCTTATGTGGAGCAAAACAACATGGTTAACCTGTGTTGCTGCCACACTGCCACTTACTCTGATTGTCTGTCCCTCTCTATTTCTATCGCTATCTCCTTCTCGCTCTGCATATAAAGCGCAACGTGCGCTGTCAAAAGGTTTCTATCGAACATTTCGGCTCACATTTATTGAAATTTTGTTGTCGCTTGAGAACTTTTCATTTTCATTTTCATAGGCCAAGTTGTTGTTGTTGTTGTACATTTATAATGCGCATCGCTGTTGGCACGACCTCAGACAATTTCTGGCTGCGGCAACACGGCGCTGTGTACCAATTTTTAGTTCGAATGCTTGGCTCATTCACATGCCACTCAGCTTGGCGGGCTTGGGGCGGGCGCAGTGGGGCCAACAACATTGGCCGGGATCGTGGCTTCAAATTCATTGGCATGCCAACATGTGCTGCTCCGGCCGTTGTCATATGCTGCCACTGCCCGCTGCCCGCCGCCCGCCGCCCGCCGTCCAGACTTTGTTTTATTTAGCACTTGGCTGCTGTTGCTGCCGCTGCTGCTGCTGTTCCTTGACAGTCGCGACTTTTTTTTTTCCAACACATATTCGCGTACATGTTCCAAATGTCTCAAACAAGGCCTGTCCGTCGCTTCGTTCGTGCAAACGTGCTCGACATGCACAGAATTCAATAAATAAAATGATTTCGGTGAAAGCGAAGCGGGCATAGAACGAGCCAAAGCAGAAGTCGTGTCGTAGCTAATGGCCAAGACAGCGCCAGAAAAGCCCAACAGTCCAACACCAACAGCCCCATCAGTCCCAACAGCCCCAACACTCCCCCAACACATAAAAACTTTGCATAGCTCTTTTTACTGCCGATTTTCGCTAACGTTTTCCCATTATCTCCGAGTCGTTAAAGCGACGTAGAGACACGTATCCATCAAGATGTTAAATGAGCTATGGCGACACTAGTGAATCATAAATTCGCATTGCTCTCCAATTAATTGACGCGCAACAAGCGACGCAAATCAATGAAATTGTTGAAAGCAAAAGAAAAAAGTACAAAAAAAAATAGCAGAAAATATAAATAAAAAAATAAAAATTTAACGAAAATGAAATGCGAAACATGCAAGAATAATAAATAACTTAACACGTTTTTTTGTCTTCCCATTTATGTGTTTTCATTTTCTTCATCTTCTTTTTTGTGAGCTTACCTTTTTTTGCACAAAAATTTGCTTTCGTTGTAGAATCTGAAAGTAAAAGCAAAAGTTGTTGAACAGGTTAATAATAAATAAGCGAAAATTGATGGACAGCAAAAGAGCTTCAAGAAACTTCGATTAGCCGCGGTAAAAGCTCGCAGAAAACCAACCGAAAATAAATAGATATGGCAGATCGGACATAATAGATATAAATATATATGTATATGGCAGAATGATATTATTTTATATGTGGGCTGAGGCAGAGCAAAATAGATGTTAGATTTGATAAATGATCTTTTGGCAGCTACATTAGACGGCGCGTTTGTCGCTTAAGTCTTTTGTTTGCGGGTTTCTCTGCATGCGCCTCCTGCTCTCTGCTGCTTCTTCGGCTCTAATAAGATCATCAAATGGAAAACAACAGCAAATTGGCATAATAAAAGCATGAGCATGAAATTAAGCCAAAGCCCGCATCATTCTGCCCAGTTACTGTTACTGCTTCTTTTTTGTTTTGTTTTTTTTTTGCTTCAGGGCAAACGCGTATCGCTTCAGTGTCGTGGCAAATTACCGTTACCTAATGACACACGACACGTACCAGAACGCGGCTGAGTGGAGTGGAGGAGCGCAGAGAGCAGAGGGTACGGCATATGGGGTATAGAGGGCGCTGGCCCGCTTCCAAACGTGCCGCAGACCCCGGCGATGAGATAAGCCCCAGTCGGAGACGGAGACGGAGCCACAGCCACAGCAGCTGAACTGGCGGCTAGAAGCAAAAGCCGCCGCTGTAGCTTGCCCAGAATCATAATGGCGCTGCGCATAGTGAAAGTTAATTGAATTGCCTGCCTTCTGGCTGCCTACTCAGTTGGCCATCAGAATGCGTGGAAGCGGATGATTAGCTGCTAGAGCGGAGCTGTTCGCGAACCAGTTCCATTGTTATGTTGACTCAGATCAGAAATGATTGAGTTTGCTTTTGCCAACATAATCCGTAATAAAGAAGCAAAATCAGTTTGCATATGATCAAGCTTAGTTAGATCTAATGAGTAAGTGCACTAGATCATGTTCATTTCACATTCTTAATCTAGAAGATGAGCTAAACAGGCTCAAGTCAACTCTAATGACTTGTTATTGGTATTAGATATTGACTTAGTTCATAAATGATTCAGTTCAGTTCATTTCTAAATTTGTATATCTAGTTCATAAAATTTTTGAGTTGAGTTCTTTTTCTTTCAAGGGCTCAGCAAGTGATCAAAGTTAGATAATAAATTTATTCATAACTTATTTATTTTTTTTTTTTTAAGCATTTTTTAGCTTGTTTATAGCCAGTTTTATTTTTAGGTTCGTAGCGAGTTTAGTTTGTGTAGGTTTCATGGAATTAGATCTTTAGCTAGATAGCTCAGTCTTCAACAAATTCTGGTCAGTTCAGATATCTACAGTTATTCATTGCCTATACCTAGATCAAGCACATCTAGTTGCAGCTCTATTTATATCCTGAACCCATCTGGTTCCTCTTGTGTTTCCCTATTTCATGTCAATCTCAGAGTTGACAGAGTTCTGCTCCGCTCATTTCCAGCTAATCTAGGCTGGCATATTTCTCAGCTTCAATCTAACGGCTTTGTAAATATATACGAGTCCCGAGAAAACGAACAATGTTTAACGCATAATCAACTCTGGCAAATCTGGAAAACAGGCCCAGTTTCACGCTAACTCTGAAATCTGTAGCCGAATTGCGTTCGCTTCGCATAAATTGTGCCCGCTGCCCAGCGACGGCCACTTTGCAGCTTTTTATAATAAACAAAAAGGAAATGTATATATATACATCAGTATATATATATGTATGCGGAAAAAAATTGTTATGCATGGCAATTTTCCATTTTGAAGCCTCTGTGTCTTAATGCCATGAATTACATTTGACTCGCAGTTCTTGCCCTCGTCCAGTCCAGCGGCCGGGCAGCCTCTTTGCATTGTTGTAGCCAACGGCAGAGGTGGACGGCAGGGCCGGAGCCAAAAGTGAAATATTTTAAACACCAGCGAGTATCTATGAATACGTGCCGCTTAGTGCAAGTGTATGTGTGTGTGTGCGATGATATCTAAGACCCCAAATGGTCTTAGCCATTTGCTCTTCTGCTTCTACTCGGATGCCATACCAAGTGCCATCGCTTGGTGTTGCAGTGTCAGTTTTGCATCTGTAAACAGAGCGAAACGTAGCCAAAACACACACACATACACACATATATAGAGAGAGAAGTATACTTGGCAATTGCAGTTGCAGTTGCAGTTGCAGTTGCATTTGGCAGTTGGCAGTTGGGCGTGGACGCGCTGAACAGATTTGCATAGCTACAGCTGTGGCTGGGGCCTAACGGGGCCCAACCTTTTACCGACCCCAAGGTATTTGGTTACCTTATGCAAATTTTGCCAGCAAATTCATGGGCATTGCCCAACGGATATGGACTATGCGGCTATTACCATTTATAGCGTTCAGATACGGCTATGAACCGTAGCTGAATGCCAACGGGCCGCAAGTGTAACTGCTGCAAATATCCGGACACAGAATGCCAAGGGCTAGCTGCTGCTGCTGCTGCCACAGACGGAAAACACTTCTATTGCCTGTCTGTTGTGGAAGAGTCTTCATTCAAAGTGCTTTGACTCTAGCACTTGCGAGGGATGAGATTAGATAGAGCTTAAGTCAGAGACTTCAATTTGATCTATTGATGCATGATTGGTCCACCCTAGTTAATCATCTCACTGCTACAGACAGAAAATAATTCTATTGCCTCTGCTGTGGAAGAATCTTCACTCAAAGTGCTTTGACTCCAGCACTTGTGAGGCATGAGATTAGATAGAGCTCAAGTCATAGACTTCAATATATTATGTGATCCATTGATAGTCCAGCTAGTTTTGGTCCACCCTAGTTAGTCATCTCACATAAGCTTAGATATAGTTATTATATCCGTATATAAAACAACAATAGTATTAATATGAGTATCAATCAATGATTATTTTTCTACATCCACATGTAGACTATACCTAAAGTTCTAGTATTTCTATTCTATACTCTCATATATAAGCTATACGTAAACTAGTATAGTATAATATTGATATGAGTAATAATCTGTACTATCAATTCTATTCTTTATACTCATATATGTGTATATGATTTGAGTATTAATCTATACCATTATTATAATTCTATCTATTCATATATAAACTTCACCTAAACGAATAATAATAGTATATATGTATATATGAGTATTAATCTACACTTTTACATGAGTATTAACCTATACTATTATTACTATTTTATACTTTCATATATACGTTATACCTAAACTAGTATATTATAGTATAGATATGACTATTACTCTGTACTAATATTATAATTCTATATACCCATACATAAACTATGCCTAAACTCATATCAATCTACGTAATCCTATTTGGATTGCAGCCAAATCTCAACTGCGTGCAGCCTGACTAGACTTTAATGGATTCAATTGGGATCTATAGATAGCGCTGCTCGCATTGTGTGTTCCAGCCAGAGGTTCAATTGAGTGACCCTGCCTCGCCTGCTCCAGCTCCGTGCTCCGTGCTCCGTGTTCCCTTGAGGCCTGTTTGTGTTTTGCTGCTGGTGCAACAGTTGCTCTTGTTAACCCGGACCCTCACACACACAAACAGACGCCTGGTTGGTGTCTTGTTGCACATCCACAGCAAGCGGAATCCTGTACTCGCCTGGCAGGAGCAGCAGCAACTCGACACCAAATGGTCGCCATTATCCAAATGGCTGACATGCAACGACATTGATGATGTAGTTCTCTAGCCAGTGACCAGCCCAGCCCCACATCTTCCCTCTCCCTCTCTCTCTCTCGCCCTCCTCAGGCAGCTCCTCCAGTTGCCAGTTTTGGTCTTGTTGCTGGATGTTTGGTCTGTTCTAATTGCTGTTTGCCTCGTGTTTTAGCTCGTTCGGTTTGGGGGATTTGTGTGTGTGTATGTGTGTGTGTGTCGCTGGGGTGTTTAACTGCGATTTGAGTCACGTTTCATTACTCGTGATGCCAGACAGTAATCACTTGATTTTCCAGCCATTTGCCGGCCTATTTTTGGTGTTGACTCTGCCAAAGACAAAGCTGCGGCCAAGTAGATGCCAGAGTCACGTCCAATTTGATTTTGTTTTTCTTAGTTTTAGGTTTCTTCTGTCTTTTTTTCGGTTAGATGGGGCAGCTCTGTTAGCTGTTAGCTACCACTCTACGTAGCTTGTTAGTTGGACGACTGGCCTATGGCAAATTCTAATTTGGTTCCCTGTTTTCTTTTTTTTTGTATATGCTTTGATCTCGTGACGCTTGTCATTGCGCTCGAGACGGACGCTGATCTTCATTTGCGCGCCATGCACGCTAAAGGGACTTGGCGGGGCTGGAACAGTTGCCATGATAATCAATTAACCCTGGCCATGCTGGCGCAGCTGCAACTGGATGGGGAGGAGGAGGAGCAGGAGGGGATTTTGATATCGAGTCATTTCGCATTTGGTTTGCGCTCTTTTGACGTTTTGTCTTAGACCTGATTGCGGTTGGGGATCGGGCTCCTTTTCGTTTGTTGTGTTTCTGTTGCCATTGGCCATTTTCAATTTCGCATCGCGGTTAACCTCAAAACACAGCCAGCCATTAACAGCGCATGAAGGCATCTAAAAAACCCGCAATGCGATACTTGTTCTGGCGGATTCTCCTTTTCTATTGCCTCGGCCAGCTGATGGAGTTTTCTAGGTCCACGTATCTATGACATGTTGGGAGAAATCGCAAGAAACTAATTTCAACATGATCCACGGTCGACGATCTTCAATCTCAGATCGATTTACAAGCCGCAGATATTTTAATTATCATTAGAACTAAGCTCTGCATGGGACTCTGCAGAAGTTGCTGAAAACTAGTGATGAGCTCGTGAGAGGGGATACGCAGATTCCATTTACCTCGCTAGGTAAATTAGAAATTTCCCTAATAAAAACTTACTATTATTGAATTATATAAAAAGTTAGTATCAATAAATATATATTTTTTTATATTCACTAATTCCTTCCCCTGCACAAGAGCTAGCGATGTGTGCGTGAGCAGTCACGAGTAGTGCATTTAACGACACATTGCCCGCAATGAGCTGACCAAAAATCGTAATTTGAGTTTATAAAATTCCCGAGCTGCCAGCGACTGCATCTTCAGTTGGACTGCGCTGAGGCACGTAGAAAAGATTTGATTTGGGCTTAGCTGTTTTTTTTTTCTTATTTTTTTTTTTGTTTTTCTCTTTGTTTTGGGAAAGGCGACAGAGTCAGCAGCTGGCCGTTCGGCTAAGTAGGTTAATTTTGACCGGTTTGTGGCAACTGCAAACGCCATTTGGCTAACAACTGCAGCAGTTGCACTCTGCTGCTGCTGCTGCTGCTGCTACTCCTGCTGATTGACTGCTGAGCCGGGCTGCCTTATTAACCGGCTGGGTCTCTTCTATCTGCTATTTAATGAAGCAACAAAGCGCAGCAACAACTGCTCTAACGATGCAAATGTCAACGTGGCTGTTGTCGCCCTGCTCAGCCCAGTCCAGTCCAGGCCGATTGTCGACTCTCGGTTGTCGATCTTCGATACCCAATCCTTGCCCTGCGCTGACATTGAATTGCTCTATCGCAGTTCGTTCATCTCGTTAATGCCAGCTAAACAGAACCTTGGCCACCAACAGCCAGTCAGTCAGTCAGTGAGTGTATTGATAGATGCAATTATATATACATATATATACATATATAGATATAGACAGCAATAGTTGAGCTGGCGACTATATGCAAATGAGACGCAGTCTTTGCCTTGTCAGTTTATTTGAAATATGCACAAGGCTGTCTATGTCTGTGTGTGTGACAACTTTTGAAACTTTGGCAATGACAGCCGAGCATCTTGAGGCACTTCCTTTTCTGGCCACATTGAAGAAGCTGCAACTCTCTGGCGTTTGGCATTTCAGTTGAACGACGTGCTCAAATGCCAACAATTCGATACAATTTTCAAATTGCAATTGGCTAACGGCAATGTGGTCATTAAACGAGCTGGAATCCGTGGAATGAAAGAAACAAACTTGAGCTATAAATATTGACTCTTAGTCAATAGAAAATCTGTAAGCATTTGCCATAGCTCGACCTATTCCAGGCGTGTCTTTGCTATTAATAGATATTTCATTCAATTTGTTCTATTGTATACGTCTTTCACTTTGATCTATTGATCTAACTGGGAAGTTATTCTATTGACATTTAAATTCAATAACATTTTCTACTAAAATATGCATACTTTTACTTCAATCATGGGGCATTCGCTTTGTGTGTGTTTTCTGATTCTTTTCTATAACATTTTATGCTTATATATCTTTCACTTTGATCTCTTTATATCACTATATATCAACTATACAGTTGGTTGCTTTATAAGCTTCCTCCCTCTGCTTTTCCTCTCTTTTCTCAGCTGACAACTCCATTTCATTTTGACTGAACACAAACTCTATTTTATTGACTCTTTATAAATGGTTTTCGAATGACAACGTGTGCTAGAAATAAACAGATTCAGACAGGTTCTAGTTAATATTATAATCAGTGATCGTAAACAGTTTCGTGCTGCAGCCAAGCCGCAATCGATTAACAGATTTCCTGACGGTTCACATTCTCTCCCTCTGTCTGTCTGTCTCTCTGTCTGTCTGTCAGTCTGTTTGTCTGCCTGTTCATCTGCTTGTTCGTCTGTCAGTTTGGACAGTTGCCTGGTGCTAAGTGCGTTTTGGCCCTCCATTGATTTATAAACATCGACTGCACGGATCACTCAATAAGCTAGCTCCGACACTTTTCGCCTGGGTCAGGGGTTGAGGCAAGGCAGGGCTCGACGGATCTATTTGCATATATAAATATCTATATATATATACTTAAAGCTTTGTATGTAGCGCACCATAAAAGGCCGCCTGGGCGAGAGTTTCGAGTTGAAGCCAAACAAAAGGTAACAATCTTAACTGGCCAGCCCAGCCTCGTTTGGCATGGCCTTAACTGGAGAGCTAGAGAGCTGCAGAGCTGCAGAGCTGCAGAGCTGCAGAGCTGAAGGGACGTGAGCTGAACTCGAAGCCATTTGGTGTTGTCGCCGCTGCCAGTTGCCAGTTGCCGGTTGCGTGTTATCTCTGGGGCCGCCTTTAGCATAAAACATAAATAGCGACTGCATTCAAATGAGTCTGACAAACAAACTAAACCAAAGCAACAGCCATGGCCACAGCAACGTTCACAGCCCCAGCCACATCCACATCCACATCCACAGCCACGTCCACATCCATGTCCACATCCACGTCCACGTCCGAGCTGCAGCCGCATCCATGTCCACATCCACGTTCACGTCTCTCGAATATGGCGCGGGGGAAAAAAATGAAAAATGCAAATACATGCACACACAAAAAAAAAGAAGAAACAACAACAACAACAACAACAAAAAGGCAGAAAAGAACCGAATACCATGGCGCAGTGGACAGCAGTGAACCTCGGCAGGCCGAGCGTTTGGTTTGGCGGCCGCGTGGGCGCTGCATGTGCCGCAAATGGCAACGCAAATGCCGCACACTGTGCAAAAAAAAAAAACAACAAAAAACGAAGCTATTAATCGAGCTTTCGCTTTAAGATAGTTTTTAGACGGCTTTGCGATAGGCAAAGCAAAGCTTTAGCACAGCTTTAAGATGGTGTAAGCCAGATTTGAGCTAGCTTTAAGTCAGCTTTAAGTGATCTTTTGTAGATTACAACCGTAGAGCTTTTTTATAATGACAATTTTAAGATTAAAATAGAAAATGTAATTAATTTGCGGAGAAAAAGGAAAGAGAATAAAAAAACTTATGATAAAAACCTAACAAAAAGATAAGACTCTTATTAGTATGAATTAGGTTTCATTTCATTGTAAATCTTTTAAATTTGACAAAGAAATTTTAAAACAAGTTTTATGCTCAGCTAAGTTAGATATTAGCTTTAGTTCGGTCTGAAAAATATATAAACATTTAATTGAACCTTAACAATTATTCGAGTAATCGTAAAAAATATTAATAAAGAAGAAAGCTCTTAAAGCTCATATACATATTAAAAAACCCAAAGTTTTGCTTTCTATATCTAAATCATATGATAACTTAAAAAACTATTATAGAGTTCATATTCTTTTTTTTTTATAAAAATTTCATGAATATTGTTTCTGCCCTACAAAAAAGTGTATGCAAAAAGTCTGTAAACATATCAAATATTAAGCCCCTCATAACTGTACTCTATGAATATTTCACTTTAGCTACTGAACGAAAGAGTGTAGTAAAAATTCTATTCAGTGATTCGCGTAAAAAATTGGAATGTAATTTGTGGAGCGTTAACTTTTTTGTTGCAGTGTGAGCAGCTGGGGCCGCGCTGCATTTCGCAGCTTGTTAAAAGCATACTCAATAATTGCAATTATTTCTCATATTTTATGAGCGCATTTCAATAATGAAGCCACCAGACAGCAGACAGACGGATAGACGGACGAAGTCAAAGCCAAAGCCGCAGCTGCAGCTGGAGTCAGGGCTGTGGCTGCGGCTGAAGTTGGAGCTGCTGTCGAGCGGCGGATGGCCACTGCCATAGCGGGTGCATTTGGGGCGTTTTTAATGAGGCTTAAACTGCCAGTCAGACCGTCAGACCATCAGGCCGTGGCCGTGGCCATGGCCAATGGCTGCCAACTTGGCTACGTTGAGAAGTTGGCAATTTGGTCTTTCATTTATGGCTAAATTGCTAAATTTGGTTGACTCCGCGGCGTCGGGTTGTTATCGCATCGATTTAGAATCGATTGATCGATGGCTGCTGGCGCAACTTTCTCGGCAGCGATGGCATTCCTTCAGCAGTCGCTGCCCCCATTTCGCCATCCGGCATCCGATAGTTAGCCGTCTACCCGATACCCGCCAGGCTAATGTGTGTGCTATGTATCGCTAATGGTGCGCACTTAGTGGCCAAAATGAAATTTTTATTCCGCTTCTCAGCCGAATTCAATTGCCCAATCGCACCTAAATTTACAGTCTTCAGTTAGTCAGTTATTTAGTTTAGTTTTGTTTTTATTCTCCTGCCCTAGCAAATTGTTTAATACGGTACTAATGCCGTTGTCCAAATGGAAAGCCAAAAGCCCCAAAATGGTGCCTGAAGTGTGCAAATCTCGGCCGTAATGGACCGAGTCAGCTCCCTGACTAAAGCAGCCACTAACAAACCATTAAATATCATTTGCTATACCAAATTATCCACGTATGCAGCATTTCCTATCGATTCTGATGGACTGCCTGGGACTTCGAATCATTTGATTGTTCCTCTGTTACCCAAGCTGTGGCTAATAGCCAAGATTATATGAAAGTTCTGTTAGTCCGCAGCAGTAAAAGACCTTTAACGGCAGTTCATAATTAATTTTTGACTTTTTCACTTTGAGTCTGCAGCAGTCTAAGAGTCTCTCATTCCCATTCAATCTAATGGAAACTTTTACTCCACGAAAAATGACCTCCAATGCCTGCAATCCTTCAGCATCCTAGGCAAATGCTCGACACTTGAGGTGTGTGAGTGTGAGTGTGCGTGTGTTGAGTGTGCTGAGCTTGCAGGCCCAGTCAGCGAAGAACGAAAAATAAATGTGATGACAGACATTTGGACTGATTGACTGATGGGCATTAAGTAGCTGAAATTGCATAACATTCGCAACTAGCTACAGAGTGAGCTGCAGCAAGAACAGCTAGCCTAGCATCCATCCGTCCATCCATCGGCATCGCCTTTGTCTTTGTCTTCGTCTTCGTCTTTGACTTTGACTTTGGCGCTGCGCTCGATTTTGGCCTTTGTTTTGTTTTGTTTTGGCCATTCGCCAGCGGTATTGATGGCACGGCCGCTGATGTTTAATGCTAATCCCAGTGTCTGTCAGTCTGTCAGTTGCCAGTTGCCAGTGGGTAGGTGCCTGAACAGCAGCAGTGGCAGCATCCACAGCCGGAGGAGCTGCACCAGCCAGCAGCTGCAGGCCAAGTTATTGTTGCTGCTGCTGCTGCTGCTGCTGCTGCAGACGAAGATGAAGCTGGCATTGTTGGCAGCCTGGCAGCCTGGCAGCTGGGTGAGCTGAGCAGCAGCCATCGCTGGCATTTTCATAAAGTCAGCAAACAAATGACAAGCTGCGACTGCTTGGACGGAGAGTCCAACTCCTGCTTCAGCTCCTTTTCTAGCGCTCGTCTCGACTCCTTTAACAATCACTACTCTAACTCTAGTTAAATCTCCTAGTCCATCTCTTTCGTTAGCTATTCAAATGTGCTGCATCATGGCTGTAATACTGTTGCTTGTGAATGCTGCTCTACTTCATATGGTGGGGACGTCTAACACCCTCTTCTGAGCCATTTTTAGCTTCCATTTCAGTTTTATCTCTAATTCCTTTCCCATGCTCAGCTTATGCATCACTTACTTATGATGAAAGGAATTTTATTTCATTTCTAACTCCTGCTCCATTAATAATTTTCAGACTCATCTATTCATTTTAAGTTTTAGCTTAAATTCTAACTTCTTTTACTCTTACATCTTTTGAATCTTTTGCAGTTTTATCTCTTGTTCTTGAGCATGGATCAGCTATTTCAATTTCATATTTTGTATCACTCACTTTTTCTTTCATATCCTTTCTATCTCCAGCTTCAATAATCCCCTTCAGTTTCATCTACTCACATTTTGCTATTAAGTTGAAGGTTTATCATTATTTCTATCTTCTTTAACTCTTGTGTCTTTTAAAGCTTCTTTTCTTTCTTCTCAGCTTCATCGACTTCATCTTATGCATCACTTACTTTTTCTTTCATATCCTTTCCATCTCCTGCTTCACTAATTGTCTTCGCCTTCATCTATTCACATCTCGCCATTCATTTTAAGCTTTATCTTAAATTCCTTATTCAACTAAAACTCTTTTTTTTTTCCACCTTCTTTAACTCGCGTGTCTTTCAAAGCTTTTTCATCTGCTGCTATATCTCTGGCTGCATCGCCTCTAACTCTTCTTCACCTACGTTCTCTGCTTCATTAGAAGCCTCCTTTCAAATCTCGCAAGGATCAGCTGCTATTCCAATTACTCTTGTTTTCAGTTCATCTGACTGGCATCATCAGCTTCCTAGTCTCTAAGCTCGTGCTGCGCTCATTAGCAGCCCGAACAGCGAGCCTTGTGTGACAATTTGTACCACACAATGGAACGCATTGTTAGCAGAATTCTTAGATCCTCGGCTCGACGCGGCTTAGCTCGCCTCGTCGTCCCCTCACCGGGGCGGGTGTATCCGTTACTTGGCTGTTAGAGTTACCGCTGCTGTTGGCCATTTGTTCTTGTTGTTTGTTGGACGCTCAAAATTGCCCATAAAGTACAAAAATGTATGTGGTTGGCCATTGGCAATGACCACAACAACAGCAGCAGCAGCAACAGCAACAGCAGCAACAACAGCAGCAACAGCAACAGCAACAGCAGCAGCAGCAACTTAGACAACGAGCAACAAGAACCAGAACAATATTCAGCCAAGTTCATGAAGCGAACACTTTGTCGCTGGTCAAGTTTGCCGCAATCGTAGTAGTTCGTGTTGTTGTTGTTGCTGTTGTTGCCGTTGTTCTAGCAGCTATTGTTGTTGTTGCCGCACGCAATTTGGAATTTATTTGCACAATAATTGGCAAGCTGAATCAATAAACGCTCGCGGGCAGCCAAAAGCAATAAATTAACAATTGCCACTTCTAAATGACGATAATGAACACGCGCATCATCATGTTTAATAAAGCTGATGATGATGATGATGATGATGAGGTTGTTGCCGCTGCGGGCCGCAGGGCGCACAGCTCGACCAGCGATGAGAAATGACCCAATAAGCCAGGCGAATAAATGAAAACGCAGCGCGAGAGGTGCATAAAAAAAGGGAAATTGAATTTGTAAGCGAAAACAATCGATAAATTGATATCGATTTATGCGAGATTGTCTCGTGGCTGGCCATCACATAAATCAGGCAGCAGCCAAGCAATTACAGCTGGAAATAAGCGTAAGATAAATATGAAATTTCGCACTTATCGATAATTGAGCGTTTATCGATAAGTAATTGGGTGAATGCGCTAATTGCAAGCAAATGTGTGCCACTTTCCCAGTTCATATATCGGCAGACGGTGGCTGGATGGGGGGAACGAACAATCGAATGCAATTAAAAGATTTGAAACCAAACAAAGCGCAGCGGAAATGGATAGAGTCGAGCTGATAAGCGAGATAAAGCAAGAGCAAAACGAGCCAGCAACAAAATAAAGCAGTGCTACTCACGAAGAACGGGCAGCGATTTGTGGCACACACATGCGACCAAAAGTTGCCAGATACAAGCGCGAGATACGCGCAGTTTTGTGGCAGCAACAACTTCCTCATACCAACAGCAGAGGCAGCATCCAGGCAGGCAGCGAGAAAGCCAGGCTAGCTGGCTGGCTGGCTGGCTGACTGGCTGGCTGACTGGCTGGTTGGCAGGGGGCTGGTGCATAGCTTAATTAGTGCAATATAGTGGCGAGTTCGTTGCCTAAGTCTTTTGTGTTTCGGTCCAAGTCAAGCGAATAGCGCACGTTCGTTGCCCAAGACTTTTGTTTTTGATGTTATCAAAATATTGACGCCAAAGACCACAAATCACAACAGCTGCAAGCACCGTTACGGCGAGCGCAAGTTCGTTGCCTAAGTCTTTTGTTTTCATTGATCGAAGCAGTGAGAGCTTTCCAGCTGCATGCCAATAAAACAGCTGCCCAGCTTGCCGTTAACTAGCAGCAGGTTCGTTGACTAAGTCTTTTGTTTCACTAACCGAAATAATGACTCGCATATCAGCCAAATAGTTGCAGGCTCGTTGTCCAAGTCTTTGCTGTCAGCTATCAGAAGAGTGATAAGTTCGTTGTCTAAGTCTTTTGTTTTCATGCCATCACAATATTGATGTGAAGTGCTGAAGCACAGCGACTACGCCCTAAAACACACACACACACTGCCCACAAATCTGTATCCAGCATCCATTGGCGTAAGCACCGTTACAGCGCAGCCTTCAAGCCGTCGCGGCCGTCGCCTGCCCGAACAATAATCAAAAGGCGAATTAAAAATAGACATAGAAATTAATTGCAATGGCAGCGGGCAACGATGTGGCCAACGGGGTGCGGCTGCGACAGCTAAACGCATCTTGGCATCTCTGTGGCATTGGCATGAAGATGCATCTATAGCTGCATCAGATAATGAATTATATGGAGAGGGAGAGAGCGAGAGAGAGGGAGCGAGAACGATTGTCAGACGCGCCCTGCACTGGACCGACTATGACTAGGCGCTGGTCTTGAGCGTTGGGGCGTTGTTTTTGCTGGAATTGTTGCCGCCTGTCTTTTGTCTTGGCGCGGCAGGCTGCGCTCTTCTTCTTCTATTTTGAAAGCGGCAATTCATTTTCGTTTTGTCAGCAGCAGCAAGCAGCAAGAGGAGGCGGGCAGGTAGGCAGAAGCAGAGCGGCAACACTTAATTGTTGGTCAGTCGTCAACAGTTGGTGGTTCAAACAAATCAAAAGCCACGTCCAATGGCAACTATTGCTGCCGCAGCATCAGCAACTGTTGCTGTTGCTGTTGCTGTCTAAGCGTTGCTCGCATTACTCAATGTCATTGAAAGCCGCCAACGCTGCCGCCAAAGCTAAACTTGCGGCTGATCGTCAATTAGGTGGGGACCAAAGACCACTGACATTTATCTGCAGCCACGCAGCCCTAATTGTAAAGTATGGCCAGCAACAGTTGCAATCATTGCTGCCAGCCCAGCAGCGACCCAGCAGCGGGCTAGCTAGCTCAGTCAGTCAGTTTGAGTGACTAATTGCGAACTGATTGCAGCGCAACGCTTTGGCTTATAAATAGGCACAGCAGCAGATCACAGCTGAGCCGAGTGCCCAGTGCCGAATGCCGAATGCCGACTGCTCGACTGCAGCAACAGCGATTAGATGCTGCCGCTGCCGCTGCCACTGCCAGCCCCCAATAGCAGCATTAAGTGTACTTCAGTTAATCAACTGCAGATCGTCTCGGCTCAGCAACACCTGCCATTGCCTTTGAGTGCCGAGCTTAAGTAAAAGCTGCCCAAAACTGAATCTAAACTGTCTGATGCTCGATGAGTCCATGTTGGAGTCGTAATCGACATATATTTCTGTTGCAACTTACCTTCAGTTGCAGATCAAAATGGAATGAAGAAGATCTGCAAATAGAAATGAGAAAAAAAAATACCATTAGTATTTTATATAATGTGTACATAATGAAGGCTTAATATTATTTTTTAATTATGACTTAGAAACAACCTTGAGTTCTATGTAATATATAAACAATATATACTTAATATATATAGCTTCAATTATGGCATATATTGATAGATATATATACATATATCATATGATAGATATGAGCATATCATTCAAGGGAATCAAGATTATGTAATATAATTTTTCTATATCTTAAGTGTAAGATGCTTATAACATGGTCACATCAAAAAGTTTGCAGACAGATGGTCACGATCGGTGACGGATAGAGATACACTTGGCTACATCGACTCAGTTTGTCATATTGCCTTATGATATAGAATACGATATGATTTTAAAAATAAAAACTAAATTCAAATTATTTCATATACAGTTCAACTAAAATACTTGAATAAAGATGTCCCTAATATGCATAATTAAATGTAAGGTCCTCTTTTTTCAAGGTAAAATGAGCTGTATATGAAAGAGTTTAAAAAAATTATATTATTATATTATGGTAAATATATATATCTCTATATATCTGTATTTATTTCTTTGTATTTGTATATACACCAATTTATCTCTATTTAATTCTATATATCTCTTTACATTTCTCTATATATCTCATTACATTTCTATATATTTTTATCTATCCCTATATATCTCAATATAACTTTATATATCTCGATTGAACTCTATATATTTCTATACAGTTCTATATATCTTTAAATATTCCTATATATCACTATATATAACTTTATATATCTCTATTTAACTTTATATATTTTTATATCTCTCTTCATATTACGATATGTCTCAATATATTCCTACATTTTTCTATATTTTCCTATATATGTATGTCTTTATTTCTACATTTATATCTCATTAGTTAGCCTAAAAATCACACGTTGAATTTTCTAATATAAGTAAATTTCAGCTCTCTTCTGCATTCTTCTTTTCAGCATTCTTCTCAATAATGCTCTAGAGAGAAAATTAGCATAACAAAATACAATCCCGATAATAAGAAGCATGTATATTAAGACTCTGCTTTTAAGTGGGCCTTGGTTTATCTTAAACTTGAAAGATATTGCTTCTGCTGCTGTTCGCTTTGTTTTTGAGAGCGCTGAATGCACGTAAAGCTGATGTATAAATCTATAAGTCACATCTGGCAGCGTTTCCCCAAAATAGTCAAACTTCTTCGCTTTCAGCTGCCACTCCACCGCAGCAGCAGCAACAGCAGCCGCAGCCGTAGCAGCAGCTTTCTTTGGCTGCAGCTAATCGGGCGAACACATCTCGGCCGCATCTTTCAACGCTGCGCGTAAACAATGCGCCTTAATTATTAGTTATTCCCGAATCTGATCATAATAACAATCAGGGGAAATGCACTTTACGGACGAGCACGCAGCTGGGCAAGCGCGGAGAACGAGTTTTTTCGATTTTCATTTTGATTTTCTGTGTGTTTTTTTCATCTTTTTTTTTTTTTTTTTAATTTAAGCTACTTTTCTTTCGCTTTGAAGATGAACAGCAGGCGAATGCATATTTGAACTTATTTGATGGTCAGCTGTGAACAGTTGCTGCTGTTGCGGCATTGTCATCATCATTATGATCATTATGCCGTTGGCTGGCAGTTGCTTCATTCTGGTTTCCAGCAGCGGCCGCAACATGTTCTTCGGCTAGTAAACCGCTAGCTAACCGAAGGCCCCGACCCGGCCCGATTGCTTTAACTGAAAAGTTGCTGCGTAACGGTATCTACTACTCGCAGCAGCTCCCAGCCAGCGCGCAGCTCGTCTAATGGGTTATTGATATACGCGCTGACTGGCTGAGAAAAAAAGAAGCAAAACAAAACGAAACGAAACAAAACAAAAAATGAGAAAGAAAAAGATAAAAAATAACACAGCAAAGAATGAAGAATTGGAAAAACGAACAAGCGAACGTATTGCCATGCCACGCCCATATCGATCCCTGGCCGCCAACAGGCAATAAGCAGACGGCCAGCCCACCTGGTCCCCCAGTTTGGTGGGGCGCTCGCCGCCAAGTCGTCAAGTCATCATTCAATCGACTGCAGCCGCAGCAGCGAGTGGAAAGTGCAAAAAGAAATTGTTGCGCTGCATGAGGCAGCCGGAGATCGGGACATGGACTAGCGGATATATTTGCATGCTACCAACAACGACAACAACAACAACAATGGCAGCAACAGCAGCAACTATAGCTATAGCAACAGAAACAGCCACAGCAATAACATGCTGAGTAATTAAAGTAACAACTACAGCACGAACAATTAAAAAGAGAGACAGTGCGAGAGAGAGAGAGGGAGAGAGAGCGAACAAGAGCTGGAGACAGGAACATGACGTGTCGTGTCGTCGTTCCTCGAAGCCAGCAAAAAAAATCACATATACATATATATAGATCTATATATCTGCTCATATAAAGTTGCAGCTACAATAACAATAAATGTTTGCTTTCTATTTGATTACTTGACCGAATTTGAGGAAACAAAAGACTTAAGACACAAACTTGGCCAAGCAATGCTATGCGGCAGGTTAGTTGGGCGGTATTCCCATTAAGCTCTATGTAAATGTGCAACGCCTGGCTGAGCGGCAGCCACCGCAATGGTGGCGGTGCTGCGGTGCTGTGTGAATAACAAAAGGCACAAGCAGCAGCAGCAGCAGCAGCAGCTGAAGGGGGTGGGGGAAGCTAAAAAACGATGCCAGCTCGCAGTTGCAGTTGCTCCAATTTCCAAAGAAAATTCTATGGAGCGCGGCAGCTAATAGATAGATAGATATAGAGAGAGAGAGCGAGAATGGGAGAGGCACTGAGAGAGCAGGCAGTTAGCATTCGCACACTCCAGCAATATAGTTAACACACACACACACACACGCACACTTGGAGTGAGGCATTTGCATGCTGCCCAAGTCTAATTAAAGCTCAGACGCTGCTCATTAAAACTACGGCCTAGTAGTACAGCGAATGAGCACACTCACGCACACTCTCACACACTCACACACACACATAGTTGAACTGGGCTGTTGTTCGCTGGACACGTCAAGTGCAATGATATCATTTGGCAGCGTGTTGAAATCCAAAAAGAAGAAGAAGAAGAAGAAAATCAAAAAAAGAAAAGAAAAATGAAGAAGAAGCAGCAGAGACGAGCACTACGCCCAACTTGAAATGACACTCGAAATGGGAACACTTTCACACGTTGCACGGACAATGGATGGGACAAGTGTGGAAGCGCAGCTGTTAATCCAGCTGCTTCAGCCATTGCCCGGGCCCGGGCACGAGTGCTTTCCACTTCGCGGGCTCATCATCATAAATGTCCAACACGATGCCGCGAGTCATCATCAGTCAATCAAACGCCAGCTGTGAGCTGCTAATCAAGTTAGTTATTTCAATTTGTTCGCATGGAAAAGAGAGCTGAGGCCCGAAACGAGAATATTACGAATTCTGTCATCTTTTTTAGTTTTTGCTGTCATTTATGGCGAATTATAACAAGGCCAGGCCTTTGTTTAGCTCAAGAACTTTTGCTGTGGAATTCGTAAAGGAAAAAGTATTTCGGATGTTAAGCTTAAATGCTTTGCCTGTCTTTGTGACAGAACTCTAAATGGAAATCGTAGAAAGCAGAGCCGAGTTTATAGAAATTTATGAATAGCAGATCTTGGGCTGACTCAGCTGCTAATAAGCTGTGCCTAACCTACGCTTTTGTTAGTTAGCTTGTTCGCAGTCCAGCTACTTCTGCTTGTAAAGAAAATTATTAAAGATTCTTTATAGAATAAGCACATGCTGTTTCAGAATATATAACTGAATTCTCAATTTCTTTAGCTACTTTTTTAATAATCATGATCTTTCCTATTCTATCCATTCATATATTCCACATCTAGAAAGGGATCATGACCTTCATATACATTTATACTCATATAATTTTTTTTACTTTATATAATCTACAACTGAAACTTCTACAAATGTTTGAAATGTTGGGAGCCATCACTTTCTTTGCGTAATTCTATCTGTTCCTCCCATTCATATATTCCAGATTATACTTTCCTTCATATACATTCATATTTCACTGTATATAAACTATATCTGCATCTGCTAAGTATGGTTTTCATTCTCTAAACTATCAAGTGTTCTTTGAGTAACTTCTATCTCTTCTGCCCATTCATATATTTCACTTGGATAACGGCCTTTATATACATTCATATATATCTATAAATTTTCATTATATATATACTATATCTGCAACTTCTTTTCTTTCCTAACTAACAAGTGTTCATTGAGCAGCTTCTTTCTGCTCCTCGCATTCCCAATAATCGCCCTCATATACATTTTTCACTCCATACTTCTTTCGCTCGACTCGTCTTAGACTCACACCCTCATCTAGCTATTGTGTTTGGAGTCTTTGTTGTGCGTTGAATAATTTGTTGGCCTAATTGGGCGCTGTTGTTGAAAGTTGAGTCAGCTCAGACAGATTCTGCGACAATCAAATTCATAATGGGGAACGCGAACAAAGCCAAACGCAGAATTTTTCAGTCGGCTTAGAGGGCGCATGGTTAACAACAAATAAAGCCGAGTGAGCGGTCAGTGGGGCGTGCTGTAAACAAAAAGATTGAAGAAGAAGAGGAAGAAGTAGAAAAAACAACCGTTGACTAGCACAGATTCCAGCTAGTTCCCCCCTCTGAAAGAAAACGAAAATATTTGAGCTGGAACCAGCCAAAAAAAAAAAAAAGAATTCTGGAAAAAAAACTGCCAGCTCATCATTTGCAGCATTTTGCGACTTGGAATTCGGAATTGGAACAGGCAAAAAAAAAGGAAAAATGGCAAAGCAGAAGTTGCAACTCAGCGAGTGTTTAAACGATTTGAGCTTGAGTACTCTCATACACGCACTCACACACACTCACACACACTCACACACACTCGCACACACTCGCACACTCAGCACACGTATCGCTGACCATTCAACAGGCTCTTGAGGCGTTTGTGGTTTGAAGAGCTTTCAGAACTGGGCGCAAAGTGTTTCGCCAGCTATTTTGCCATTTAACCAATTGTGAATTTGTACATTTCTTCATTTGTCTAGTTATTTGGCCCATGCTCCGCGAATCAATTGTCGCAACAGGTGCCGAATTCGTGGGCTTAATTTGTGCAGAGTGCTTCAACAGCTGCTGCTGCTGTTGCTGCTGCGATTGCTGTAGTTGCTCTGGCTGCTGCTGCTGTTGCTGTTGAGAATGTGGGTCAGCGCCATAGCAACAACAACAACAATGCCAAAGAACAACTCCAACTTCAACTCGAACAGCAGCAACAACAACTCTTATCTGTGCCACAGCGCATTCAGTTACAACTGCCGCAGCGAAGCGGCACCAAACCCGAAACGAAATGAGCCGCCAGAGCCACCAAATGGCTGAGCCACTGATGGCCGAAATGTGAGACAGGATGAACAAGCAGCTCGTTGTAGTTGTCGTTGTTGCATTTGTTGTTGTTGCTGTTGCATTTTCTTTTTAGTTGCAGTTGCAGTTGCCCGTGTGTAGGCTGTGGACAAGTTCTTTAAAGGAAGAAAAAAGTCTGCAGCGGGCAAAGCAAACTTCTTGCAACTGGTGCATCGCATCTTGCATTTTGCATAGCTGCTGCGCTTAGATGGCGCACTTAGATATGAATATGCTTCTTTTTCCACTTAAAGAAAGCAGCCACAATTTGTCGCAACTTAGTTGGAGTGAGAGAAGCCCAACTCAATTGCGGCCATAAGTAAACTTTAATGATATGTGATTTAGCAGCGAAGAGTCATAGAAAGTCTTCAGAGTCATTTGGTGTAGAAATGCATGCAAATAGGGTTAAGAGGGGGCTTAAAACTTCAATGAATTCAAATTTCAATTGGAGTATATATTGGTATATTCATTTGATACGTAAATTCTGAATTTAAAATCATAAAATTTCAAATTTCAAATTGCAAATCAAAAAGATCAAATTCTGTATTAAAAATCTAAATTTTAAAATTCAATATTTTAAATATAAATTATCAAATTCTTACTATAAAATTTTCTAAATTTCGAATCTAGATTTTCAAACTCTAAATTTTAAATTCTAAATGTTCAAATTCTAAATTTCAAATCTAAAATTTGCAATTCTAAATTCTCACAATCTTATTCATGAATTGCATTACAAGCTAAAAAGTTTGAACCACATTAAATTCAACTCAAGTTTCATTCCTTCCTTAAACTAGATATGATAGCTATATATATTATATAGTTAAAATATTAGTTCTTAGAAGAGGAGTATATTTGGTGTATAATTGGTGCAGCTACTACTCTATATATATTATATAGGTAAAAGTGTATTGTTAAGAAGAGAAGTATATTTAGTACACTCGTATCCACTCTTCTAGTATATATTCTACTGTTAATAGAGCAGTTCTATGAAGTATATTTTGGACTTGTAGCTGGTAGCTACTCGTATATATATTCTATAATTAATAGAGCCGTACTATGAAGTATACTTTGGTATGATAGCTATTCACCTTAAGTCTATTAGCCAATTAGCCAAATATTATCTATTAACTCTTTTAAAACTCCATCTCAATTATAGAACTTTCAATCTTCAACCGACAATCTTCACATTTCTATAACCTTGATGTAAAATTGATCTCGTTTCTATGGAGCTTCAAATAGCTTCGCTTGAACTCAATCTACATTTAGGTTTCACAACTTAACTGTTGTTGTTGTTTCTGTTGGTGTTGTTGGTTTTATTTGTTTGTATTCTAATCTAATCAAAATCGATTTCATCAATTTCCGCTGCGAAACTTGGCAACTTGATTGCCAGCAAATGAAGTGAAATACATCTAAAAGTGGGCCAAGAAGAAAAAAAGCTTTTAGCGCTTAACGTTTAGTTAAAGCTGTTGTTGTTGCTTTTGTTGTTATTGGCATTTTCTCATGTAGTTTTTGGTTAGTGTTGCTGGCTTTCTTAAGCCTCTGGCAGATTTGGGTCAGCTTCGTAGCTCTCCACCCCAACGACCCACCCGTCCGACACGCATCTCGTGCAGATGGCGACGCAGAATGAGCGACAGATAACGACAGAGAAATCTCTTTTCATTGCAGTTAGCGGGAGGTGTGGATGGTGGGGGCGTTGGGCTGGGGCTATTTGATGTTGCGGGCGGCTGGCTGTAATTTGGTTGGTCTTGTGGTCTGTGTGGCATGCGGCAATTAAACGTTTTTCCACTTAAATGCAAATGCATTTCGCTAGCAAGTTCGTTGCCTAAGTCTTTTGTTTTGGGGCATGCAACGCGTTCCGTTGCGCTCTAATGTTAAACCGCTTTTATGGCTGCCATTCTATTTCTTTTGGGGAGCTCTTTTACGATTCGATTATAAAGCAACAAGTCATTTTTATACAACATTATTACGTTATTTCCGGAGCGGCACAGCAACACAGCTGTGTGTGTGTGTGAGTGGAGTGTGTGTGTGTATGAAAAAAAAACAATAAACTTTAATTTCAACAAAGTCAACTCGCATTTTTGGCTTCTGCTCAAGATGTGCTCACACACACACACACACATGTGTGTGTGTGTGTGTGTAGGGCTATAAAAGTGGACGCCGGCCCGAGTGGCGCAGTGGGTAGGTGCAGTGCAGTGCGCCATGTGGCAGGCGGGGCAGCTAGTTACTTCTTTGGGGGCTGCTGCTGCTGCTCCGCATTTCAGTACTTTTTGCTGCGTGCGCTTTTTTTGTTCATATATAAACATAATTTTGTTGTTGTACTTTTTTTAATGCGTTTCTCATGCTCTCGGCCCGTTGCTTTTTGCTGCTGCTTATCGCTGTGTGTGCGCGCGTGTGTATGAGTATGCGTGTGTGTGTGTGTCTTTCTTTTACACTAAATGCTTTCCTAATGAATTGGGTGACCAGCAACGACGACGTCGACGCTGACGACGATGGCGGCCCGGTAATAACGGTTAATTGCGTTAATGACTTTAACAGAAAATATAAAGCGCAGGCATTAAAATAATAAAAAAAGTAAAGTAAAGTAGCCAAAGTAGACAAAAAGAAAGAGCATTAAATGTGCCATTGCTGCGAGCGTTTATGTGTAAGTGAGAGAGAGAGGGAGAGAGAGCGAGAGAGAGCGTGTCCAGCTGGGTGGCTTTGGGTCTTGCCTGCATTTTCCAATGAATTGAAAATGGCGCAAGTTGTGCAAAGCCAGCGTCGGCTGCGGGCAAAGTGAGTGAGTGCTCATCCTGCCGCACTCAACCAGAGACACACATACAGACACACACACTCACACACTCAAGCAATACGCATGCATTTTGTGTGCTCATATTTGATTTTTTGTCTTAGCACTCAAGTTCGTTGCCTAAGTCTTTTGTTTAGCGCCTGCAAACGAGCCTCAAGCACATACAAATATCCAAAACTGTACCGCCTAAGCTTAGTTCTGATTTGAAATCTAGTTAGGCTGCGTGGCTCATGTACTAGCAGTAGTGTGAAGTGCTTTTCTATGCGCTTCTCATAAGATGCAAGTTTTGCAAGTTTCTGCAAGTTTATTTGCGAACGGATCTTCGACTATGAAATTTGGTAAATTATAATAATATTACCATTTTATATATCATTCAAAGACATTGCTCTAAGCTCTTACGAAGCGGGAAATATGTTTATGTTTTATATATGCCTGCTTCACATAAATTTCTTAAATATTGTAGGTAAGTTACTAAACATTCTGTATATGTTAATTTGCTCTATTATTAGTTTGTATATATATTTTAATTTTATAATTTTGTACAACTTTTTTATTATTTTTTTTTTAATACGCATGATTTATTTAGCTTTCATTATATTTATATTAGATTTTTTATATTATATATAATTTTTTTTTAATATTTTATGTACATTTTATATGTGTATTATTATATCTATTAATTTATATTTATTTATCAATTAAAAAAAAAAATAAACAAAAAAACAGATGAGTTTTCATATATAAACGAAGTGTCAGAAAACATTAGCATGGGAATTGTAATTTTCATATTTTATTATCTTTATTTATTTTATTTTAAGATCTATAATTTTTCAGAAATTTTATTTTAAATATTTCTATATTATTCGATTATTCTTTTCATTTTATAAGATCTAGAAAACATGATTATATTGGAAATTTTATTTCTTATAATATTTGTATATTATTTGTTTACTCTATTTCTTTTTTAAAAGTTATAGAAAATGTGATTCTTGTGGAATTAAATTTGTTTATTATATTTCAGTCATATTTATTTATTTTCTTTATAAGATCTTGTGAATATTATTCTTGTGAAATATTTAATATTTACTCAGGGATCTTGAGCAGTGTTTCTCATAACTGTTCATTTACCAGTTTTCTTGCGTACGACCTTCGTGTACGAGTTTGGCATTATGTTTTAAGATTCCATTTTCTTGGCTGTTCTGTTTTGTTTCATTTCGGTTTTTGCAACACTTCTTAAAATTACGGAATACCATAAAAAAAATGTATAAAAAAATTCAGCACTTGTTGAGTTTTGAACTTCGCAGGCATTTGAAGTTTTCGCTTACCTTCGTTTATGTTTATATTGCACACTAAATTGAATTAAGAGTTCTGTTTGTTCTGCTGCTGATGTTGGTTCTCGAGAAGGTTTTATGTTTTCGTTGACCTTCTTCGGCTTTTATGTGTTGGCTACGAAAATCCTTTCGCGTGTGTTTTTATTTGTTTTTTGTTTCTTTATTTTTTTTATTTTTTATGTGTATGGATGAACAGAAAAAAATGCTTGCACTTTCACGCTTTCGACACTTTGTGGGGCGCTGTGGGGCACAAGGAGGTGTCTTGTGCTCGAATCCGAATGCCACCAAATGTTGCAATGTTGCACACTACCAAGTTCACTAGGAGCACACAGAGTTGTTAAAAAAAAAAGTATTTAGTATGTCCACGCTAATGCTGCTGTTGATGCTGCTGCTGATGCTGCTGCTGCTGCTGCTGTTGCTGCTGCTGCTAATGCTGACTCGACTCGGCGCTGTTGGCACTTCAATTGCATCACGCGCAATGGCTGGTGGGCCAGCGAGTGCGCCACTTTTATGCTTTTCCCAGAGGTCTCCACAGCGAAGAAGAACCAGCTGGGAGAGCGCACAAGAACAGCGGCAGAGAAAGCGACGTCAGCGTCGTCGCCGTCATGTTAAGAAAGCTATGCAGCAACAGCGGCAGCGATAGCGTCAGCGGCAGCAATGCAAACGCACGAAGCAGAAGCGAAGAAAAGCGCGAGCCCATTTCTACTTCACACACACAGACACACACACGCACACTCATTTACCTGGGCACTCACACAGACACGGTCGAGCGAGCGTTGCGCCTCTTCTGCAGAACAAGAAAGAGTTCACGAAGCTGAGAACAAGAGAGCGCGCTCTCCAAACTTACAACAACTATAGCGCACGCGCGCACACACACTCTCCACGGAGAGTTGGACTTGAGGCGACCTCAAGCTTAACAGCAGCAGCATTAACAGCGCTCGCTGCTCGTAGCATTGAACTTGAACAACAGAGCGCCCACTGTTGCTGGCATTGAGACGAGGTGCTCGCTCGCACGCCGCACGCCACTCTCCGCTCTCCGATCTCCGCTCTCTCGTCGTCTCCACATTACATGCTGAGAGACAACGGCACCTGTTACAGCGCATCGATTTGCATGGCTACCGTTCGGGGCGTTATGTGGCGTGGAGGGCGCGCGGGCGCTGGGAATCGGTCGTAATCTTGTCAGCATCTGTGATGCTGTTGATCTACTATTGACCGATACATATGCTAATGAATTATGCGCAGTCACTGCAGCAGCAGCAGCAGCAGCATGTTGTGTAATCAGGCAGCGATGCCAGCCCAATGATAAATATGGGCGTACTTTATTGATGGTCGTAAATGTAATGAACATACATCCAACAATCTACACGTTGTATTTCCATCCTAACTGTACTCGAATTTAGAATGCATTTTACTTGCTTCCCAGAAGAGCCACAAATATTGACTAATTGTGGCTGCCGCTTGGCATAGCTGAACATCTTGCTTGAGTATTTATATTTTGAAGTTAGCTTGTGGAATAATTATAGGAAAATATTTTAAAAGGTTGGCTCTCGGCTTCAGTTAGTTGATGGAAGTAGAAAACTTTTAGTTTGTGGCATATATAATACATGATATGATATCTATATGAATAAAAATGATTTGATCATTCCTTTTCTATTTTCAAAGATATTTGTATAATTTTAGCTTTGACCTATTTATAGAAAATATGGTGAATTCTCATTTTATGATTTCTGAATCATTTTCTTACACGTTATATACATACTTACCTCACAGCATGTGATTTGTCAAAGATTACAGAGAGCTGAGAAAAGGCTGGTTAGTTATGTATATATATCGTAATTGATTATATTTTTTAATATTTTTTTTTTTTAATTTTGGCTTTGAAGAATTTTAAAATTATATAATTTGTGATTATATTTAAGGTCGTATTTTTAGAATATATATTTAATTTTGCGTTAAAACTTTGATTTTTAATTTTTGAAAACGCTAGATTATATATCATAGCTTATCAAATTTGCATTCTTTCCCTATCTGCAAAAAAATTGTATTTAAATATTGGCTTTTCATATTAAATATTTCATCAAAATTTAAATTCAATTAAATTTTTATATATCTACGCATATGATATGTTATATGATGTAGCACTGATAAAGATTAGACAAGTATATATAGTAATATATCATTCTTATATATAATAATATAATATAATATAATTATGAAAAGATTCAATACAATATATATATTGTATGTGCAATAATATATCATCAATCATTGGCCAATTTATATAGTATTCTATCATATGAGATAATCCTTCATTCTTTTTAGCTCTGACGTATTTATTGGAAATATATTAAGTCTTGGATCAAGAGTTTTGTGATATACCTCAAACCTCATCATGTGATATGTTATCTTCCTTATATCATTACGAAAAGGCTGTGGATAATGATAAAATCAATATGATAGGTTTTCAATATAGTGCATCGTACACATTCTCCTTCAATTATCTACTATGTCTGTTTATCCTACAGACGAGTACGCCACCACATCACAGCGAACATAAATAAGTCTTAGCTCGGGTTTAGAAAGCTGCAGTTGGCTTCTATAGAAATAAATATTACATTTTATGTACACTAAACATGGAGGTCTCTGGCCAATGGCCATGTGAATTTTTCAGCTTTTCAAGTATTTCGTTTCATGTTTTTTACTGTTTTGCTTAGTTTTGTTTTTTTTTTTTTTACCTCTTTATGCGAATAGAAAGTGGTTGGGGTACAGCATATTTTGTTGATATTATGCCAATTAAGGCGAAGGGTGACAAATTCTGCGGCCGTTACGTCCGAAATATGTTAAGTCAAAATGTAAGAGAGAAAGAAGAAAATCAGCTGAATCGCTGGCGGTATTTGCATTAAACATTAACGGAGTTGCCTGCGAGGCGCAAAGAACTAACAACAGCAACAGCAACAACAATAAACTAGCTGGAAATGAAGAAAACAAATATTAAAGTGGCTGCTCGTTTTGCGGGCCAAGGTAGAGGCTGTGTGTAAGGCGACGTCAGCAGCGACGCTGGCTGCGGCGGCGACTGTGGCTGCGGCTGCGGCTGCGGCTGCGGCTGAGTAATGAGAATTTAGCCAAGTAAACTCTACGCAGTCGCAGGTCATTGCCATGCTGCTAACGGCGCAGCCAGCAGAAATGTTAACAGCGCGCCTTAACAGCGCCCTAACAGCGCCTTGTAGAGTTGCCATAGACGAGCGACTGTTAATGCAATCATAATTCATTAGAGGCGGCATCAATAGAGCAGCAGCTCGCCTTGACATAACAGCGGCTGAAAGAAACGAGAGATGAAAACAGAGATGGAGTTGGAGCTGAAGATGGAGCTGGGGCTGGAGATGGAGACTTGGCTGACTGGGACTGTCTGACTGAACTACAAGCGACAATAATTAAGATCGGAACGAATGGTGAACGCGCTGCTGCTGCCGACGTCGCTGTCGTTATTGTAGCTGGAGCAGCCGCCGCGAAAGCGTAAAGAAATCACTTAAAATAAGAAAATTGCTTGACGCTTTGGGTTCCGCTTATTTAAGCTGCCGCTGTTTAGTGCGCGCAGCAGCAGCCTCACTCCCACCAGCTGCAGCCCAGCTCTCAGTGAGCCCCGCCCACCTCCCCATTCTCCACACCCCACACCGCCTACCGTCGCCTGAGAACATGTTCTATGTCACAGCTGCAAACATCCAAAAGCCCCGTTGTTCGCTATTGCAACTGCTCCGCTTTGAAGTAACTGCTGTGTTTTTGGGCGCCAGCTATCAGTTACCTCATATCTTAGAGATGGTAGAGTGATACGATGTATATATAATAATGTTATAAATGATAGTAAATAATTAAAACAAAAGATGAGCTGGAGTAGAAACTGGGGTTGTTAGAGTAGACTAATGAAATAGATTTTTATATGATCTCTTTCATTACTCTATTCATCATCAACCATTAGAGTAGAGTAATGAACGAGGTTTTCATCACAGAGTAGAGTTCTGAAAAGAATTTTTATATGACTAAAAATTAAAAAAAAAAGGATACTGCTCATATATAAGCATATATTAACACATTTATTGATCGAATATTTATAATTTACAGAATCTTTCAACTTTTGATTAGAATTAATTTTCATCCTAGAGTAGAGTAATGAAAGAGATTGTCATATGAAGTCCTTCAATACTATACTCATGATTAATTAATGTAAATGTAGTAATGAAAGAGATTTTTATATGATGAAAACAAGAATAGAAAATTTAAGTATATAATATTCATACATTTATTTATAGAATATTTATAATTTACAGCATCATTTAACTTTTGATTAGAATTAATTTTCATCATAGAGTATAATGATGAAAGAGAATTTCGTATGATTAATTCTAATAATAAGTTCAATAATACTATAAATATATAAATATTCTATAAATAAATATTTGAATATATGTTAAAATACGAGTATTATCCTTTAAACTACTTTATACGTTTGTTGCTTATCACGTGCCCATCTCTAACGTCTTACTGCCTTGCGTATACAATGTGGAATACAATTGATTAATAGCTATAGAATAGATAATACAGATATAGATAGAACACTATCACACTAGAACAACACTATCTATTTTAATCCAAACTCAATAAATTGTGGAATTCACATATGACTCGTGTTGAGTCGTGTCACGAGGCTTTGCCCTAGGCATGATTTGTCAAGAATTGAAAAAAGAATGAATTGGAAATTCGTGAGTGAACAAATTAGAGATGTATTTTATAATAAATAAATAAATAAATATATATATATATATATATATATATATATATATATATATATATATATATATATATATATATATATATATATATATATATATATATATATATATAATTTATATATATAATATATATTTCACACTCAAATGACAGAATTCGTGAGTGCTTGTATCACGATCTATAATTTTCAGGCTGTGTCTTCTGTCATATCTAGTTGCCAATTCATGAGCGTTTCGTGTCACGCGCTCAGCTCTAGCCGCTGGCATCGCATCTCCTGCAGTCGCCTTGCATTCCAAGCAGCTGTTATGACAGTCCTAACTCACAGCTGACGCAGCGCTTTTGACCAGTTTGCCACACACACACACACACACACACACACACACACACACACACACAGTCAGTTGTGTGTCGCTTTTTGTTGTTTTTGGCTCTGTTCTAAATATTTGCACGGCTTTGGTCATTTTGCGGACGAGACAGCCTTTCTTTTTTGCTCAGCTTTGGCGTGGTTCTCTTCTTGTGGTCAGCTCAGCTCGGCTCGGTCAGCTATGTGTGGAAGGCTTTTACTTTTTTAGCCGAGTTCACTTCAGTTCGGTTCAGCTTGGTTTAGTTGCGTTCGACACTGTTCCGGTCGTCTCCAGCGACAGCGATGCCGGGGCGACAAAAAGATGGCCAACGCAAAGTCCGCATAACCTTTCACTTCCCTGGGCGAATGGTTAATCTTGTCCGTCCGTCTGTCCGGCTGTCTGTCTGTTTGTTTGCTTGGTTGTTGATTCGATTTGATTTCTAGCTAATTAGTTGTTATCATACATGCCAGTTAATCACAGACGGCAGCCATTAACCGTTAGCTTTCCAATGCGGCCAACGAGTTTTCGATAGACAAAGCTCTTTGAAAAGCGTTCGCTCCGGCGGCCGGAAGTCGTGTCGGAGCAGGCGGCGTTGATCTGAACAGATTCTAAACGCGATCCCCACTCATCCCAGCTAAGAATTTGTGTACAGCCCAAAAATTAAATGAAATTCATAATGGCCAGGCGTCTGGCTATTACACTAATTCAACTAATCTTGAGGCCTACCAAAGGCGTATCTGTGCTGTGAGATGAGCCGCGGCACATGAAGTAACTGCTCACGAAATGATCTTCATACCCCAAGAATATAAAAGTCGTTATACCGAAGCATATTATGAAAGCAAAGAAACTTTATAGTAGATGAAACATTTTGTATCTATTAATCAGCATGTTTAACATTTGCTTCGAATGAGATAACTTGAAGGAACCATTCTATATACATATGTACATATATTTTCATGTATGTGCCTAGAGATCTAATATAGTAACAGCAGATAGAGAAAGCATGCTAATGAATCGCATCTGGAGGCAGAGATCCATTCACAGAGATCTATTGCTTAACAAATCGCTTAGTTGTTGCAGCATCTACATTAGGCTAATGAAATTGAAAATCTTGATATGTGTGCGTACTTCTGAGCAGTAGTGTGATATGGAATTAGATATTGTAGTTTAAATGAAGTGAGGGCCAACTATAAAAACGGTGATTATTCCCACTCTCTCTCTCTCTCTCTCTCTCTCTCTCTCTCTCTCTCTCTCTCTCTCTCTCTCTCTCTCTCTCTCTATTTTCTCTCTCTCTCTCTGCGAGAATGTTAATTTATAGAATTAACGCTAACGCGCTGAATTCTTTATAGCGGGTGTTGATCGTCGATTTGCTGAGTATGTGAATTACCCGTGAAGGTATTTGCTGATGCTGCTCAAGATCAGAGGCGCGTAGAGCTAATGAGCAGCGCTGACTGCCAGAGAAAGAGAGAGAGAGAGAGAGAGAGAGAGATACAGCTCATTTGATGCTGTGGATGCTGCCAAAAGGCAGGTGCCTCTTTGGGCTTTCAATCAAGTCGCAGCCAGGCTGGACCTTCTCCTGGCCCAGGCGCTGTCAACAAGGCGCAAGAAGTTCGCTGCCAGTCAAAGAGCTGGCAGCAATTCGTTGGTCGTGTTGGCTGGCCGGCCGCAAAGCGAACGCAGCTAATTAGCGCCTTGGCTGCGGTTAACAAGACGCGCTGCTAGCAGCGACACCGACGCCGACTGCGACTGCGCAGCTGGCTGCAGACACAAGCGTAGTCATTTATTAGGCTGATTGCCAAGCCGGGCTGAGCCGAGCTGCCGGGTTGATTAGCAAGGATTGCGGCCCAGAGCCAAAGCCAGGGCAGAGCAAGGGAGGCTGCAATTGCATTTGGCACTGCATTTGCTCTGGCAGGCGAGTCCATTTAGTCTCTAATTAATTTTTGCACATTTTCTAAGACGTGCTTGACATTTATCTTAATAATTTTTGGCATCGCCTGTCGTCGACTTGGGGCTTGGAGGCCATTTGCATATGGCCAATTTAAATGCTGGCAGCCAGAAGAAGAAGAAGAAGATGAAGTAGATGAAGAAGCGAAATGTTCGACGTGCCACGTTTGGCCGCAGCGACAGCGACATGCGACGCGCACATCGATCATCATTTGCGGCACGAAAAAAGTGAAATGCCTGCAAACGAGCGGGGGAGGGGCAGCACGAAGAGGGGGAGTGTGGATGGCAGCAGCAGCGCCAGTCAAGAGGCAACAGGCAGCAGGCAGCAGGCAGCTAGCCCCGCCGGTCACACAGACGCTGGAATTCTGATTTTCTCGCTGCTGCTGATGATGATGAACGTCTCCGTCTGCGGCTGCGTCTTGGTCGTGTCCGCCGTAGCTGGGCATTAGAATTAAGCTGTAACTTTGCATCGAAATTAAATTTATAGCTCGAGCAGCAACTGCCAGCAAGAAGACAACAACAACAACAACAACAGCAACAACAACATCCACAGCCATTAGAAGAAAATCAGCAAAATTGCAAAGGAGAAAAAATTTGAAAATCAAAAGAAGAAGAATGAGAGGCAGAAGAAGATGATGCTAGCATAATAAACGTAGCGAGACATTAACTCGCAGCCCCCAAGGGTGGGGGCAAATGGGCAGAGAAGAGAGATCTGTTGGGCAGGGGGCGGGCCGCTGGCAGCCTTCTTAACGGCTGCGGGGGCGGGGCCTAGGCGATGACGGCAATCGTCAGACATCGCATTCACATGTGAAAGTTGTACAAAAACAAGAAAACTTATTGAGTTTAAACAAAAACAGAAGATGAACGGCAACAAAAACAATAAAAAACAAAACAGAAAACAGAAAAAGCAAGAGGAAGCAGCAGTCGAGGCTGCAGAGGAAAACGCGCCTGTCGATTGCCTTGCATGCTCATCTCCAAAGATCATGTCATGTGCCGCTTGTTATTATGAGCGATAATGATGATGATGATGATGATGCTGATGGTGATGATGGCACCATCGGACTGACCCAAATTTTCAGCTAGATGTAGCCATAAACGAGATTAAGCCGCAGATGAGCGACAGCAATCCTAACGAAAACATATCCTCCATAAATTGGAGATAGTTGTGAATGCATTAGACATGAAAGAGCGAAACTCTTTGACGGGCTGTGCAGAGACTGTGCATGAAAGTGTTTGAATGTGAAATTATTAACTCTTCTAGTTTGTTTTCAGATAAGCTGCTTAATGGAGTAGTTAAATATGGCAATAAGAATTAAAAAAGCTTTGTCAATATGACAGAATGAGTGATCTAAAATAACAGATGTAGAATAACATATGTAAACTAACATATGTAGAATAACAGATATAAAGTAATCGAAGTAGAATAACATATGTAAAGAAACAAAAACTATTTATAGCCGCCATATGTATGTATTTAACATACTAAGTGTATAATACTCTTACATACGTAAGTTAATAATACTTGTCGAGCATGACAATTGTTTAATCTAGCAATAGAATATCAAAAACCTGCTCTGAGGCACTCAAAACATAACATCCCAAAAGATAATGAAAAATGTTTGCGATTTTAATTGAAGTTTCGAATTGAGTACTCAAATACTATGGTCAGCTAAAGTATTCAAGTGACCCTCGCTGACTTTGGTAAATACAGTTATTTACACACTCCACCCGGATACTATATATCTATATGCATAAGTAAACGTGCTCATACATATATCAAACAGAGTTTTGCATTTCGTTTCGTTTCTGCAATTCTGTTTGTTCGATCTTAAGGTTTCACCTCGGCCGCGCCAAATGTAACCTCTTTGGCCATTGTCCAGTGTAATTTGCATCATGTTCTAGTTTCCATTTATGTATATATTTGCTTTTGCTTTTCGTTTAGGTCTCTGGTATTTTCTGGCTGCTTTTGTTTCGGAATCAAATCACAAAAACAAACACACAAAAACAAATTTGGTAAAAGGAGAGAAAAAATAAAATAGAAAAAAAAACAAAAATGACTTTAAACTTCTACAAATAGTGCAAAGTTTGCTCGTCATTGCCGGACCGTTAGTTGGCCATATATAAGTATATCTAAATAACATATTTGGGCTAGACGGATGTGCGCGCGAGCGGGCAGCGCGGGGTGGAAGAGCAAACAAAAAACTTAGGCAACGAACGCGGCGCAGCGCGAGGTGAGCTGTGCTGAGCTGAGCTGAGGTCCGTTTGCGGCATCTTTAGAAATAATTATCGCCTCTGTCCATATTGTTCTAACGTGAAAGTAAAAACCGTTAAGAATTAATAACCATACACAGTTTTTGGCCAACAAATTTGCAAGGCAACAACAGCGGCGACGTGCAAAAACAGACAGAGGAAGGGGCAACAAAATTTATAAAAATAAACTTTTTCTTTTACTGGGTCAACTTTTTTTGTTGTTGCTGTTACTAATGCTGTTGTTTGGCTTTTACACTCAACAACAACAACAAGAACAACAACAACAACCATAAATGAAAACAAATAACAGTCAAAACGAAGCCCGCAACGCATTCGATATATGGCATAAAAATAATAAAAGCACTTCTGTGATTTATTGCGATTATCAATATGAAAGTGATACGCGACCCAGAGACCCACAGAACACGACCTCGCCCACTTCGCAAAGCCAAAGCCAAAAGCTAATTAATTCCCATAGCCAGTTTATAGGGGTCGGTCGGGGGCGGGGCTTAGACAACTTACTGTGGGTGTTGCTCTGAGTCAATTTTACAATTTTGGCAAACTCTTTCGAAATCGGGTCCACCCTAATTAACGTTGAACTTACCCAAAAGCCTGATTGATCAATGATCGTCTACTATGTCAACGCTCGTTCGATGCCGTTGCCTGCTGTCGCCTGGGAGGTCTGCTATAATATATGTATGCAAATATATATATTTGCATATTTGTGTGTATATCGTCTGAGATATAATTGCTGGAGATATAATTAATCACGGAATTGTCTTTAATTTAACAGTAATTTGCTGGTAATACCATCACACATTCCCCGCTGTCTGCGTTCGGTTAGACTTTTAGACTGTTCAGTTAGTGGACAGTTGTCAGCTGGCTGGCCATCATTATCGCTTGCGAGCGGCCATTATCATAATCATCATTATCATTAGCATTAGCATTGGCATTGGCTGAGCAACAGAAGCGCGACATCAGCGGCGGCAGCGGCAGCAGCCACAGCGACGATCACGACAACGCCGCAAAAACAACTGTAAAGCTCAGCAGATACAGATACAGATACAGATACAAATACAGATAGAGATACAGCTAAATTTCAAGATACAGATACTCAGCTAAATATATCCATGAATGAACAGTCGCAGACGTTGACTTTTCACTTCATTGCTGTGCTTGGTTTTGTTTTGTCTATATATATAGATATTCGCAAACATTTTAGAGTCTGCCTGATTTTATCTTGTCTGAGAAAACGTCGTTAGAACTTTCTTATGAGCCAAGCTAGGAATGGCGGTTGATTACTTTTTTCATTTCAGTATCAATGTATATGAATAAATAAGTTCTAACCTAAGCTGTTATTATTTTCATATAATATTAAAGTGCCTAGAACTTCGTTTTCTACAGCCATAAAAGCATTTCTTTTAGTTAAAGATATATACTTAAAGACTATACTACTTTTAATACTAAAGAGAACAAAAATTTCGAATAGTCTAGTAGAGTCCATCAAACGGAAAATAAGTTATATTCACATTTTAATTGATGTAAAAATTACAATGATGTGGATCATATAACAGGCAAAAGAAGGTCAAAAGCAGGCCTGCAGTTATATCATGTAAGTATTTTAATTAGCTCATCAGTTAAGATCACTTGAGTAATAGATGTGTTTAAAATCTAAAGTAATACCCACAAATATCCAATATCAATTCAAATGTCCTTAAATCATCTTAGCAATGTCTAAATATCACTTCAAGCATTCAAATATCATCTTTACAAACCAAATAGCTTATATCTCCAATCTATTTAGCTGAAGGTCATCTGGCGTTGGCGCCTCTGTAGACTCGAACTCTGCATACGAGCTAGCCATCACTGCTTGCCAGCCAGCTAGCCAGCCAGCCAGCTCTCCCCCAACATCAAAGCCCATATCAAATGCCAATTCCGAATAGTCATTTAGGCCAACATAGAAAAAAAAACGAACTAAAACCAAAAGCAGTTGCTAACAGTTGACCAGGCTACAATTGACCGATTTCCATGGCCTGCTCCTGGTTCGCGGCTGGCTGATAAATGAATGAGACGTTGGCCAACACCATAACCAACCGAGCAGCATCGCTCCTAGTGCTAGTCGCTGACCTAGAATGCAGCTTTAGCTTTTACTGTTGTCTCTGCCTGTTCCGTAGCTGCTGCTGTTGTTGTTGCTGCCGCTGCTGCTGCTGCTGCTGCTGCTGTTCTGTTCTGTGTTCTATTCTCTCTGTTTTATGTGTCGTATCTTGCAGCGCTTTGTGTCCATGAGTTTGGTTACCAATACCGTTTGCTGGCAACTGCAGCGCCAACTTATTAGCATAATCTCAGCCAATGCATTCGCAGCCGTCGTCGCCGTCGCTGTCGGAGTTGACGTCGCAGTCGCCAGCTCTCATTATGCCTCTGACACTGGCAGCGGCTGCGGCACCTCATCATCGGCGGCATCAATTCGCCGCTTGATGCATCGCCAGTCAGCGTGTGAAGCGAACCTGGCCAAAGCCGGCTAAAAGCTGCTGCTGCCTGTTGCTGGCTGCTGCTGCCTGCTGCTCTTGCATGTTTAGCATTCCACTGCAGCAGTGCCAGCAACAGCAACGGCAACGGCAGCCGCAGCAGTGGCAGCAGCAGCGACTGAGTCAAATTCAGATTTATTTCCTTTGGCTCGGTTTGTTTTCTTATGCTAGAAATTAGAAGAGAATACTCTGAATGGCAGACACAGCTGCACTGACAAAAAAAGGGTGGGCAATGCAAGTAACTGTTATGTATAACTTGGGCCTTATATAGAGAGCTAGTACATTATAAATTGAATTTGTTTTTCATAAGTTGTTATCGATATAACTCATACGAAGGTACAGTACTATGGATAGGCCAGTTCATTGATCGATTATAAAGCTGAACTAATAATAACAAAATTACACAAATCGAAAAAAATGTCATATAAATCAGACCGATGATTATGCAAATAACCTGATATCGATAACTAATTTGATATACAAATCAGGCAAAGGTAGAGTGCCATGAATAATCTCATATTTCAAATATAAATAAAGAGGTGAAACAATACTTATGTATGTATATGTATATATGAATATAGTACATATAATATATCGATGAATGTTAAAATGAGCTATTATCGATAATTAGGCTTATATACAGAAAACTAAAGTTAAGTATGAGCTATTTGAAATAGTTTTAATCTTTTATCTTGTGTGGACCTCAGAAATCATATCATCATGATCGATAACTGGACTCATTTATCGATTATTATTGTTATTAATGAATATTTTAGCGATATTGTTGAACTTTAATTAAAAATTTTAATTCTTTTCTTATGCATATATCAGCCCATGCATAAATTAATTAATGTACTTATCCTTAGGGAAAACTACAACTCTACCCAATATTATTCTATGCTCTCTGCTTCATATTATTCATATTCTTTAATATACTCACGTATGTATATGAAAATATTCCCCTTAAAAAAATTTAAAAGAAATGTACATGCTAAGCATACTTTGCCCATAAACTTCTATTTACTTTGTTTTCTCTCAGTGCATTCGTATGCCTAATTCTGTTCGTGTTTGTATTTATATTTGTATTTGTGTTTGTATTGGCATAATTTCTGGCTTTCATGCTGGCTGTGTGTGTGCGCCATAACGGCATTTATAACCTTTTCATTAGCTTTTTGATTTGAAACTCAAATCTGCCTCACGTTGTGTCTCTGCCACAGACTGCCAGCGCTATCTGTGCCCCCTTGCCCCAACATTTGTCGAACAACCGTCGCACGCCATTTACGCGCATAATTTTCGGTTAGCCAAGATTTTTTTTGCCAGAGTTGTTTCTTTTTCTCTTATTTTACTTCTTTTTTTGTCTGACTGGGAGTCAACTTGATTCTCCGCTTTAGCTTACGGCCAGTTCTTCAGCTGTCTCTTCTTGGCCATGTTTAGTCAGCTAATATTGAATGAGCGGTTCGCCGGCTGTTTGTGCAACTCTTTGGCGTTTTCTATTTGCCAATTTTGGGACAATTGCGAGTGCAAATAATTCCAGATTGAGTTCACTGATTATACGTCAACTTGTGTCTGCCAGTCGAACTCATTACTGTCTATTTAAATATGCTAAGTGCAGTGGCAGAGCGGCAAGTTTGTCGCATGGTTAGCTGATCGATATGTATCGACTATTGGGAAAGTGCAACGAGACGGCTAACAACTGTTGAAGCTAGGCGAAATATGGGTCTGTTAATAATATAATAATAGCATGGATGAATCTATAGCGGTAAATGGCTTTAATTTCTTGTTCTTGTTGTTGGAAAGTGATAAAAGTGATAAAAAGCTTTCCGTTTTTCGATACCTTCGATTATAGATCGGTACAAATGCAAATAGATTAATGCATCTTGATCAAAGTACATCAATAGATTGATTGATTGATTGTTGTAGTGCCAATTATGAGAGTTAACTTGATAATTCATAAGTTTCATTTGAATCCTATATTAACTGGAATAGGTTATCTGGATTGAATTCATTTGAAGCTGAAACCAATAATTCTATCATTTCAGAGACACGGCCAATTTCCTCATCAGTCACGACTAGCTCCGGCATCGTATCGAGGATTATTTGATATACCCGCATTCTCAATTGATCCATTTGGATGCCAATGTCCAGGGCATTCAGTACATCTCCCTGACTCCGTTGCTGGTGTCGTCTAATATACCGTTGACCTAACACTCGATGCTCCTGTAGAATATTCAGCACGTTCTCCTTAATGCAGTCCAGCTGCATCAGACGACTCTCCCTTGTAGTCATGTTAGCCATAGCAAATCGGAATATGTTGAAAACTCTTGATATGAACTTAACCAATTTGATCGAATTCGTCAAACTGAAAATCGAGTCAAAGCCTATTTCGCATGCTTTTCTAATAATTTATTACTTCCTGGCTGATTTGGTAGCCCAGGTTCAGGGATCATCATGTTCTCTTAATCGGTATTATTGCATATCCATATGTCTTCTTCTTCAATGGCAAAGTCAATTTCATGTTCAGTTTCTCTGTCGGCTGTGTTTAGGCTGTTAAGTACATGGCTTATGAGACATGACCAGTTAGATACTGCCCCGCCTGGGTGATCCCAATCATTCAACTTCATAAAGTGCCGACAGTCAGAAAAATAATAAAAATAAAAAGACAGATACATAGAGAGAGATGGAGTCAGTGAGAGGGAAAGAGAATTAAAGAAGATTTCACTGGTCAACGAAAATGAAAACGAAATTAATTTCACAATTATAGCAATTAAACGCAAAATAAATTGTGTTTTAAGTTGCAGTGAACGACAATGACCCGCTACGGGTCCCCCGCACACCACTTATCGTACGCTCAACCCCAGTCTCTGGCCCTGCCCCCGCCTCTTTCTCTGGCTTTGCTCACGCAGGTGCCCCACGAAACAAGCAGACGCATAGAATACGATAAAAGCGGAAAACAAGTAATGATCTACGCACTTTTCATTACCCGTGTCCGACCCTCGTCGTTGTCGCCGCTATCTGTCCGGATCCCTACCCGCCGGTCCCCTGCCCCGTGTCCGCTGCCCACTATCTGTCATCTTTATTAAATTCCAAAACTTTTCGTACCAGATCTGATTGACTAGAGCATGGGTCTTGTAACGCTCTGCTAAAAGTTTGTTTTTGTCGTAGAATTCGTAATAATAGAAGTAGCGGAGTAGTAGCAGAATTAGTAGTAATAGAAGCTTTATAGTAGTAGTAGCAGATAAATAGTAACAGTAGTGGAAATAATAGCATAGTAGTAGTAACAGTAGTAGCAGACTAGTAATAACAGAAGTAAAAGTAGTAGTAGAAGTAGTAGCAGATTAATAGTAACAATAGTAGCAGACTAGTAATAGCAGAAGTAAAAGCAGCAGTAGAAGTTGTAGTAGAAGAAGTAGTGAGGTAGTAGTAGAAATACAATAGTAGTAGAAATAAATAGTAGTAGCAAATTAGTAGTAGTAGAAATAGCAAATTAGTCTTAGCAGTGTTAAGGGTAGTAGTAGAAAAAGTGGCATATTAGTAGTAGCAGTTGTAAAGGTAGTTGTAGAAAAATTAGCAAATTAGTAGTAACTCTAGTAGAACTATAAAAGTAGTAGTAGTGCAAGTCGTTGAATTCATAGTAATAGCCGCAGTAGAAGGAGTACCGCATTAGTAGAAGAAAATCAAAAACCTAACATTACTAGATAATTTGTTTGTTATACAATTATACAATAATTTTAACTTATTATAAATATTTCACTTAAGTCATACAGAAGATTCAATTAGACCCAATCCAATTGGAATTTATAGTACAAAGGAGCTCTGTAATATTTGAGTTAATCTGGAAAGAGTTCGCATTGCAATCTTCACTTCGCTCATATTGCGCTCCTTAGGGAAAGGGCATTCGAGTTTCGCTTTAGGAGCTTCACAGTTTTTATGGTCTTTACGTTTCGTGGACTCGTTGCTCGCTTTTCTCGTGGCGCATTGTAGACTTTGTGGCATTGAGGCAAAATTTCACTTCAAAGAAAGGGCACAAAAGTCGCTTCCGATGTCGAACCAAACTCGGCCCAGCTCAAATGAACTGAACCACACTGAGCTGAACTGAACCAAACTGCAATAATACTAAAACTGGCGGACTCTCTTTGTGCCTCTCCATTTTTTGGCTTTAGAGCGACTTTTATTTTTAGACGCTGCTTTTCTCTCATTTTATTTCGCTTCGTTTCGTTTTTATTTCATTTCTTTTTTTTTTTTTTTTTTCTTTGTAATTTTCGTGTTAAGTTGATTTTATTATAATGTCCAACCAACCTCAAGTCTGGCGGAGCTATTCGAGTATTGTTCATACCACGAGCAGCGGCGCATCTGCGAGGCTTTGTGCTGCACGTGTCGCACGTCTGCTTTCTTGTCATGGTCATCGTCGCTCATTGAATCTAATGGGTTTTACTTTCATTACAATTTTGACAAATGTCCGACCAGAGCCAGTTGTCGCTACTGTCGTTGATTTCACCTGTGCGGCGCAGTGCAGCGCCGACTTGCACGAAACCAAATTAAGATCTCTGTGCGTGTGCGTGTGTGTGTGATTGTGTGTGCTTGTGTGTGAGTGTGTGTGTGTGGGAACCGTATTAGTGCATATCTTAATGAGTCAGGTGCTTGTGCTCAGTAGTCATTAGGCTAACAAGCTGTAGTCGATTATGTATGAGACGAGAATTCGATGGGCATCTACCAATCAATCAATCCATGCGCCATTCCTGCAATGAAAATTCTCACAGCTTTCTTTTCCTCAAATCAATGAATTTTCCAGCTATCTTTAGCACTCGCTCCTCCTGAAACAATTGAATCACGTCTTCTAGCTAGTATATTATTATGATTTCTTCTGCTTTCTTACCGAGAGTTCAAGCCCATATACATATGAATATTCGATTACACACGTTTCTCTTGGCTTAAGAAAATGCTTAGAAAATCCAAATCTGTTTAATGACCAACTGCTTCGGCTTCATCTTAGAGCCGATGCCATAATACCAATTCAAGTTATTAATTGGAAATTGGAAATTCTTAGCATGTTTTCATGTTAGACAATGGACTACGCATCATAAATTATGCATTTAAATAGAATCGCATTTTGAATAGCCTGCGACGATTTGATTTATTTCATTAAGCCGACTGCAGGCAGTGCCGAACAAAGAACATGCAGCCAGCTGTCTTAGCCGTAATCTGGTTCAATAGGTGAAAGTGCTAAGCCGTAGAAAAATGACATTGGATTCAGATTCCAATTCGGACTCGACGCTAGTTGTGTCGACTTCGGTTTTCAGCATCGTCCGCAGTCGGCGACAGCTTTTAAATTCACTTTAGAATCCAATAATTAAGATACGGCTCAGCTCTGACCGATATTTGAGTACCCTACTTGAGCGGATATGATGTTAAGATACATAGAGATAAATGTAATTCATTTCCTACTGACATATTTAGTATTTTTTTGATGAAGCTCTGAAGTTGAGTTTTAATAACTAAACAATAATTGAAATAAAGTAAATATAATTTTCAAATAGACTTCAAAAGAAATATGGAAGACTATGATTCACTTCATCAACATTAACACAATATAATCTATACTATATATAATATAATCCATATATTCTAGATCTATAATCAATATTATCTATTTTTCAGTAAAACTTTGCATTGAGATAGTCTTCCCTCATGTGCCAGAACTTAAATGTAATTAAATGTTCTTTCCATGCTCTTGTAGTTTCTATCATATATATACTAATAGACGTAAACTGCTTTGACTAACAAATCGACTTGCTGCATAGCTAAAAATAGAATTTAACAGCTTGGCTTGCAGGCCCTGCCCTCTTGCATACTCTGCATACCCTGCATACCCTGCATACTTCCATTAATTGAGACTTTATGCAAATGCCGCACAGTTGGCCTATAAATTAGTCGGTGCAATCGAATGGAGCGGCTAATAGAACTACTAAACTAAGAGATAAGTGAGCGCTTCTTAAGGCACTCGCCTTCCCGCGAGAGAGACCGCGCAGCAGATCGGCCGATAGACTATCTGTGGCATTATCTCTGAATTTAAAACCTCAAGTTTCGGATGGTGATTCGAAGTTTAAGTTTAGATGCCGATTCAGGTTGTGATTCTGGTTCTGGCTCTATATATCTATTTGTGTTTCTATTTCTATTTCGGTTTGTATTTCCATCTCTGTTGTTAGTTTTTTTATCTAGTTTTTTTTTTGGTTTTTTTTTTTTGTAATGCGCTCTAAGTAATCGTAATGGCCGCGGACACCATCTGCCCCGGCACCGGATATGCGGCAAGAGAGACAAAACAACAATAAATTCAAAGCGGCGACGCAGTCAAGAAAGTGAGAACAGTTATGTAGTGTAACTGATGCCGTTAGATAGCATTTTCCACATACAGCAGCTAGAACAAAAGACCGAAAAGCCAAGCCAGGCCGAAGACGGGGCCCCAAGACGGACGCCGCCGACTTGAATCGAGCCACTAAAAACCAAACGAAGCAAAACCGAAACGAACAAAACAAAACGACGAGCCTAAAACCATCTGAAAATGTCCAAAAAATGGGGGGGCTAGCAAAAAACACAAAAAAACCTAAAACAAAAAAAAAAAAACATAAAAACTTTCTTCGGTAATAATAGAAAAATAAGAGAAAAAGTACCAAAAATGATTCTAAATGCATTTGTCGCCGTTGGCGGGCTCAGGCATCTTTGACTCTGGCCCTGGCGAAAAGGCTGTGAAAAATAGTTTTCGATTTTCGTTATGGTTTTTCCGCAGTTCGATTGATGGCTGCAGGGCTCACGTTTCTAGGTTTTATGTCTCGCATACCCTGTGCAAGAAAAAGAAGGTATAACATCTGAGTGCATAAAGATATCTAAAAAAAGATTGGTTAAGTGTTGTGAAATGGAACTGTTTTTAATTAAAATAGTCATACAAAAAATAATAATAACAATGATAATAATAATAATAATAATAATTACAATAATATTACTAATAATAATATAATAAATAATATTTAGCAAAAAACATGTATAATATTTATAAGGAAAACTGTATAGATGTCATGTGGATTTCTGTCAACTTTAACAGAATTTGCCAAATATTATCTTAACTTGTGTTAATATACACCAAACCATAGTTTAAACTTATTACCCAATTACTGGGTATCTGCTAGTTGATCATTCGCATCTCGAAACATGCCCAGTCATCTTTTTGATCATTTGCGCATTCCATTACATGCAGTTTCCCAACTGGAGAATGAGCACAACCTGAGCCTGCGACCAAGCTGGAGCCTGGACCCGAGCTATGGCGCTGGATGTGAGCCACACGGCTGGAGATCATCTGCTTGGCCAGGGAAGAAAGTGATTGCCGATAATTGGGCGCTGCTGACAAGCGGGCAGTGAAAGCCCCGGCACGACGAACTCCAATAAACCATACAGTGTTTCTTGTTCTCAAATTCTCATATTGGAGAGATTTGCCAGTTAGGATGGGGAATGGGAAGCCCCGCCCAGAGAGGAGCCGGAGGCAAATGTAACTGCAACTGCAACTGCAGCTGGTATATAGGTGTAGCTGCAGCAGTAGAAGCCATAATTTGTGAACAAGCGGAACCATCAGCCAACCGAGCAAATCCGTGGAACGTGCTGTGACAATTGACAGTTAGATGCGTTTTGTTCAGTTAGAAATCAGTTGGATGCAGTTGCCGCCACCTCAACCTGCAACAGCAGCAGCAGCAGCGGCAGCAACTGCAACTGACATTATGATGTCATCAAGCCTAAAGAACAGAACCAACTCATGTGAGTATATCGTTGGGTAGCATTCTCTGGCAGCAATTTTCCTAGGCCTTGACTCGAAACCGTGCGATCTGCGATTAACAACAAGAGCAGCAGCAAAGACATTGACATCGAATACACTTATCTGGCTGCCAAGCATGAAGATGAACATTCCGCACAGATATATGTATACATATCTCCATTCTAGTTGGCGTCATGTGTTTATTAACTGTTAGAGTTAACTAACTAAATCGGAGCGACAAAGCTCTGGCGCGGCATCTGTTCAGTTTACTTAGGGCAAGGTTCTGGAACCAATTCCAGTGCTCAGCCTTTCAAACCTGAAGACAATCAACTTACGCATTCATATAATTATGAGTGCGATAAACGAGTGCTCGTTCAGAGATCTCCCAGAGGTTAAGCAGTTGGCCAACAAATGTGCGTCAGGTCCAATAAGTTGAAGCAGTTAAAATAATGATCCAATGAAATGGGCTTGATTGGGTGACCTTTGTCTCAGATGAGTTGATTTATATATATTTTATTTGCTTATGTCTTAAAGTGGAGCTTTGCTTAAAGCTCAGCTTAGTTAAGTCAAGCTGTGTAAGAGCTTTCTTGTGTTGCTCATCAGTCCGGAAAGATAAATGTAAATGTATTACGAAAACTCTAAAACTGAGGCTAAAGTTATTAAAGCTTTGTTTAAAGCTTAATTTGGATACAACTTGAGATCAGAGAACTACTTAAGTGCTTTCAGTTCATTCAAGTTCAAAAGCTTTTTTAATATAACCGTTTTTTACTAATAATAGTATTGATAATAATAATATTAATAACAATAATAATAGTAATATTATATAATTTAGTATATGAATAACATTTTATTATTGTTTTTTATAAGACTAATTTTAATGAAAAAAGATTATTTAAATAAGCTCGAATGAACTTAAAACAGTTACCAAGTTCTATGATTTCAAGATGTATCCAAAGTAGGCTTTAGGCATAAAAATAATCTTCTATTAAGCACCTTCCCTATCCCCTATCCCTTTACCTCATGTTGAAATGGATTTTGTAGACTCCCTTTTCCTTTTGAGCAGGTTTTTCTATAATTATCTTTATGTTAGCTTTAAAAGGCCCAAATGTGTATACCTATATAAGACAAAGATATATCGTTATTTTACCTTTATAGAAGCCAAATTTGTAGTCCTATCTAAAACAAAGGCTTGCTTTATTCGCTGAAGTTCGATACTTATTCCTACATTAGACAAAGGCAATAAGGTAAATTTAAGTTCAATTTCCTTACAGGAGCTCAACCAGATTTGGTAATAGCCCAAAAATAGTGAAGTGCTTATTTGTAGGTACAATAAGTCGAATGTGGAGCCCATCAATCATTTGGACATGTGGACGGTCAGGCGGGGCAAGGGCGGGGGCCAATAAGGGACGCGAATCATTAAGCATTGTCAAGGCAGCGAAATGGGTTAGTTCCTGCAATTTGTCCATATTCGAATGCAGTCAAATGCAGCGCTTGGGCAGCGTCAAGTTCACTTGCAGCACCAAGTGGCACGGTTTGGCCGGCTGCCCGGCTGCCCGGCTGCCCGGTTGCCCGGTTCCCGGGTTGCCCGATTGTGTGGTAACCAAATATGGGAAATATCAGCGACACCTTTTGCAGCAGCCGTGGCAGCTGCAACTATGCCAGTGCAGCATGTGGCATTGTGTGTGTGGAATCGACACCAGTGCCGCATCCACCACTGACACAGTTATGCGCAACAAAAGATGCGCGGGCTATGGAGCTCCAGCCCAAGCTCCAGCTCCAGTCCCAGCTACAGCTCCATGGCAGCCTGGATGCAACAAAGGTTTGCGGCTAACACGCAACTGGGTCAGCGTCATCATCATTACATCAATGCCTGATCTGGGGCCTAGGCAAATTCGCTGACATGCCCGTACACATCTATATAAATATGTATATGTGTGTGTGTGTGTGTGAGCGTGCTGGCTTCAGCGCGCGTGAACGAGTGTCACATTTGCCTCGCGGAATTGGAGCAAATGTGCGCGTTAGGGCTGCCACAGCGAACCTGCCAAGCTGACAAGGTGCTCCCCCCATTCCCCAGCCCCAGCTGCTGCCCCGCTGCTGCTGCGTCCACATCATGACCGTCTCCATTTGCTCTTATTATGCGCGCTCTCGCATTATAACGGTTCGCAATTACCATTCACCGCTACCAACGCAAAGCGCGCCCCGTTTGCCGCTAATGTGGTTGCTGGCAGCTCTGCCTTCCGTCCGTCCGTCCGTCCGTCTGTCTGCTTGTCTGCCTGCCTGCTGCATAATTAGTCATTTTCCTGGAGCGCCTCCCGCGCCATTGTTGTCTCTATTTGTCGCTGTGCTCGTTTTAATATGGGACTGATTCGCTCTATATCTATATATATGTATATATATATATATGTCTATATACATGTACGTATGTATGTGTATGTACTTGTAGCTCGTTGTGCTTTGTTCTTCTCAATTCTAATGGGCTCTTCACACGCCCCCACTAAAGGCGGGAGACTGAAGACTGAAAACCGTAGACTGTGGACTGAGTACTTCAGCATCTGCAACCGCAACAACAGTTGGAGGAGTCAATTGGCTCAATTGCAGTCTTCAAGCGTGACAGAAATGGAGCACAGCAACAATCAAGTGACATAAGAATAAGAAAGAGAAGGCGAGAGACAGAGGGAGACAGAGATAGACAGAGAAAGAGCGAGTCAAAGAAAAGCTAGATAGAGAACAAATCAGCTAGAGCGAGATGGTGAGAGCGTGACGAGAATCTGATTCTGATTCTGATTCTAATTGTAATTGTGATTGTGATTGTTATGTTGATGCGCTGATTTGGTGCCCAGGTCTCTGATGAAATCATTCCATATAGTTGCAGTCGAAACACACGTACGTAAGTGTTTCCTTATGCAATACGAGTGGCAGGTACTTGGAGGGCAACTCACTTGGAGGAGTGCTTGCTGAACCGTTAACTGCCTGCACTCGTGCATCATTCATGATGCGACTCATATTAAGCAGAAGCAGTCACACACACTCACACACACACACACGCACACCCGCGACCTACATCTTTGGCTTAACTGCATAGCAAATACCTCGTACTAGATAGCACTTGACTCTTGCTTATCTTTACGAGGCGGCGAGTTGCACTGATAATAAAATATGAATAGACCTCGTGCAGCCTGAAATAACGGTAACTGGCTGCTGAAATCAGCTATAAAGAACAAGACCTACATTCCTGCATTCAACTCAAGTTGCATATTCATATGATTCGAGATTCGAGATACTCGAGTTATTTTTCTACAGTATTTTGAAATCTGAGGATATATGTTTTCGAGTTATATAAAGTAATTGTCATATAAAAAAAGAAAAAAAATAATAGAATATTGATATGTTTGATAATATTCCTTAGTTCAAAAATATCTATAAATTCCGAAGATTGGAGATCGAACTTTGAGAATGCCTGAGTTGCATAAAATTGTAGGTAGTAAAACAATAGACTTGAATTGTTTGAATGTCAATCAATAGAAGACAAACTGTTAATAAGTCCTTGTCAAATATCGAATTGTCAAAATAAAGACTTTAGTATCGATCGTAGTAATATGTATGCTTTTGCACTAACAGATTGCGTTATGAATAGATCTTAGTAGCTTAGAGTTAGACTCGTATGATATTATTGTAGTATATTATAATGTTATATTATTATATTATATCAAATGTTAATCAAACTGTTGATTATTGACTAGTAGCTCATTTGACAACTAAACCATTAACATAATTAAAATATAGATAACAGTGCAAGGTCTATGGATATCATTGGGTTTGATGAACTTCTCAATAATTTGCATTGGTGCAAATGCAGTTGTGCTAAACGCGGATATGGAATGAAATTGAAATATGTGCGATAAGTACATGGAGTACTTGAGGCAGCTTTGGAAAATCATGTTGCACACTCGAGCGTGGACGAGTCTGGTGCCACACTCAAGAGATGCAAGCAGCAAGCAGGCAACTGCGGTTCCATTTTTGCGATAGATTCCAATCCGATTTGCTGGAGCTGGGAGCTGGGAGCTGGAGCGGGCGGAAAGAGAGCAGGTCTGAGGCGTGCTGTGGTTCCCATCCCAGAGCTTGGCAGCCCAGCTAAACTAAACCCATTTCCTTCCAAGTTGCTCTGCAGCATGTTTGCTCGTCCGCATTTCTCGTCTCGTTTGCTCATTTGTCGCTTCGCTGATGTTCGCTGACAGGCGGCAAGCATTGCGATTCCGACAGCGATTGTGCTCACACTTGAATCAGTGCATCAATCTGTCCATCAGTCAGTCAGTCAGTCAGTCAGTCGCTCAGTCCGTCAGTCAGTCAGTCAGTCAGTTAGCCAGTTCGACTGCGACTCGAGGCGTTTAGTGTATGCACTCATAGTTACATGACTTCTTCTTTTCTGGCTTCATTTGCAAACGATCGAATCTTTAGCAGCTCTATCGAACCAGCATCCCATTGCCAGAGACAGACAGACATGCCAGCAGAACGCGTGAATGTTCTTACAGATCTACATAGATTGCCACAGTCCACTCCACTTCAAACTCAGATTCAGACTCCGACTCCGACTCCAACTCACACCAGCCCAGTTCAGTGCAGTCCAGTCCAGTCCAGTCGAGTAGCTGCCCAGTCGATGCGGGTGCGGGCGGGTGTTCCAGGCCCAAAGATGCCAGGGCATACCATGATGCTCTGCGGGCGAAGATAACCAAAGGCAACTCATGTAAAGACAACATTAACAGTCCACAGAGCAATAAAACGAAGCTTTAATACCCTGCTTTATAAACTGCCCTTGGGTAGTCGCCCCAGCGCACTCATTCGTGTGATTTGAACGATTTTGCTAAAACTAAAACACATTTTACAACGACAGCGATACTAAAAGTGTCTCACTTTGCCAATAAATCCATCATTCATGTCAATCGACTGAGACAAGAGAAATACCTCAGGCGAAACTCCATTTGCATGAGTCCTCCGATCACTCGATCGTTACACTGAGACTCCGTTGGACTATGCTCAAAATCTGATTTAGAATATCATTCATTCAAATGATACCGAGCTCAATCTGATCAAAATTTCAATCAATTCTATTTGGTTTCCTGATATAGCTAGAGTAACATGGCTTCAATAAAGATCACCTTTATTGTCGAGTGTTTTCTTCTCTTTTTTGATGAAATGCCATTCGATTGACAAATTAGCAAGCTCACATAGTTAACTAATCAGCGAATGCCTCCGCATTCAATTAGAATGACACATTCATCGATGGCTAAAGATTTTTGTACATGCCAATCGAACGGGACGCCATTTGCAGCATTCCCACCTTGACAACGTTAACATGTGACTGACAATTCAACAAACGCTGCGCCTGCGCAAACATTCTGGCTGCGACATTGATTTATGGTGGAAAAACTCAAGAGAGGCAATCGCCTCACTCAACACATTCTACGCATGACAACGCTAAGAAATAATCAAATTGCAGAAGAAATAAACAAAAAAATGCAATATTATCGATAATGCATTGACGAAATACTTCAATTTGTAGCAAAAATTGTTGATAGGTGGGAAGGTGGTATATAATATATACTACAATAATATATAGACTAATGTGAGTAGATGAAGTATAAGTTATATATGTATATATATTGTACTTATGGCCTATGAACTTTAATACATATATCTGGCTGTATTTGCGATCGCTTCAACTGGAATTTTGAAATAAATAGATGCAAATGATCGATAAGTAGTCGATACTATAAATACATAAAAAAAACATAAATTTATGTGTTTTTTGAGAATTTAGTATTTCGATTTTAGTGTTAGTATATAGTATAACTATTTAGTATTTGTAAATTTAATATTATATTATTTGTTGAAGATTTCATATAATTAATATATTTACTATATTTATTAGAAATATAAATAAGTTTCTCCCCCCAAAGTGTAAATACAATAAATGTAGTTTTTTCTTATTGGAAAATTTAGTATTTAGTTTTAATGTTAGTATTTAGCATTAGTATTTGCATTTAATAGCATAATTGTTTGTTCAAATCATTATTAAATGTACTGTATTCTTTTTAAATATTAAATTTTGAGTTAAAACTTTTTCCCTTAAACATTTTCAAGTTTTAATTTGATTGTAGCAATTTTTGTCATGGATAAAATGATAGTTTAGGCCACAAATAAAATTATTCTAAAAAGATTTATATACATACATATATATATATATATATATATATATATATATATATATATATATATATATATATATATATTTTTTTTTTTTTTTTTTTTTTTAAACTTAGTGTTAAGTTTTTAGTGTTAGTATTTAGCATTATTTGTTAGTATTTTTGCATTTAATATCATATTTGTTGAAGCTTTCGTATCATTATTATATGTATTGTATTCATTCAAAATATCAAATTCTTAGACAAAATTATTTCTCTTAAACATTTTCAAGTTTTAATTTGATTGTAGCAATTTTTTTCATAGTTTGCCGACTTCAGTTTTAGCACCAAATTAACTGGGCAGCATAAATCTATATAAGGCAGACTGCGAATAATTGCAGTTCTTTTCTCTTTGATTAATTTGTTGTTGCATGCAGCGTTAACAGCCGGACAGCAGCTGGACACATTTCCATCAGCAAAAGCTCATCAATTTTCAAATTGAAAATTTGCCCAAGCTGATGGGAGGCGGGGCTGTAGATGTTGCTGTTGTTGCTGTTGCTGTTGTTGCTGTTGCTGTTGTTGCTGCTGATGATGTTGTTGATGGAGTTGGCCAAATTGTTGAAGTAAATATCTAAGCATTAGGCCGCCAGCGCCCAGTTCAATTCTTCAGCTTCACTCTTCCACTATTTTGAGAGCCTCGTGTGATCGTCGTTGTTGTTGTTGTTGTTTGGGTCATTTAGTTGCCAGTTTAGCTAGAGAGTGGCTGTTGGTTGTCTGTCACTTGGCTTGGCAGTGAGGCTTTTGATGCCACGATATAATTTTTGGCCTAATGAAGCATAAAATAGCAACAGCAACAACAACAGCAACAACAACAAGAACAACAGCAAGTACAACCTCATCATGAGCATGAGCATTCTGAGTGGCTGGCATTGTCATTGGTAGCAGCAACTGCGTTGCAAGTAAATTCTTTAGCCAGTTGCCAGTTGCCGGTTGCCAGTTGCCAGTTGCCAGTTGGCAGTTGGCTGTTTGTGAAAGTCTAAAACCGCAGATCAAGTTGGCTGGGCAATCGTGTTTACCCTAGAGTAGGAGTCGCTAGACATGGCCATTGCGCCTGCGGGCCAGTGGGGAAAGGAGGGGGGGGGGAAGAGCGAGGGCGACGTTGCGGCTTCACTGGTTAACTGGCATTTGCAGACGGCTGGCTCTGGCGCACTTGAATTTCGATTCCCATAATTTTGCAAATTATGCAGAAACATTCACGCACACACACACACACACACAGCCACACACCCATAAAGACACACACAAGACATAGATAAACGCAACAGATTGCGGTCTCTGTGAGTGGCCCAGGAAATGGACGTTGACGACATCACAAGACGTCAGCGGCAGCAACATCTCTGACCAGCATGTGGGAGAGAGAGAAAACCTGACCATGTCGACCCATAAAAATGCTCGTTATGCCAACAACAACACCAACAACACCAGCAACAACAACAACAACAATAGCAAACAAAAGAAATTGCATTTTGTGGCATTTGGGCATCCTTCATCAAAGTCAGTTGAACGCAGTCATCATAATGTGATACGCCTATATATAATATACATACATATACTATATATATATATATATATATATATATATATATATATATATATATATATATATATATATATATATATATAGTAAAGAGATATATATAATCATGGTCATAATCATAGTCATAAGCCATAGCAGTTGCTGCTGCTGCTGCTGGGAAATGATGATACTCTGCAGCCAGCCGAAGAAAGTGTATATTGGTTTGTTTCAAAATACATTCGGAACACACAGAATACGCTGTAATCGTATGGCAGAATGGGTATACTGGGTTGGGCTTATCTGTGTAGAGAATAGTGTTTGAAATTTCTGTAGCTTGAGTTTTCGTAGAGGTTCTTTATTATTTGCAGATATTTACAAATATTGAGTCTAGCCTAAAGTTAAACAAATTTGATCTGCAGTGGGGGTTGACCTAGCTGAGTCCGTCTCTGAGTCCACCCTTTCGCCGATAACTGTTTATTTGTCTGATTTGATCATATTAAAATTCTATGGTTTTGGAAATATTTTATAGATATAGGTATAAATAGATATACTGATAATCTGTCGGGCATATGGAAAACATATTTCTATATGCTGAATTTGCCTTTCAGACATTTTGACAACAGATGATATAGGTGATATTTCTCAAATTTATCCAGAAGATCATATTATTATTATTATTTATTCTATTCTATTATTTATTATATTATATTATTCTATCGGTCTCTGAACAGATTTTTAATTAAATTTCCTCTATAACTATTATAGCACATACTATATACAATATCTGATTATTCTATCGGTCTCTAAACAGCTGTTTAATTGACTTTCCTGTATAACTTTTATACAAAATAATATATATAATATGAAATACAAGTACTATTGTATATAGTTGTCATGTTCTCTAAGATCTTTTGTGCTCCCATATACATATGCTTATAAACGAAATTCAATTTCAGTTTCATTCTTTCATTCTTAATGCTTTAATATTTATTTTCAATTGTTTCATAAATAATTTTCAAATTTATTAAAAATATAGTTATAGCTCTCTTTGATCTCTGCTATTACCTGTTTCAATAAGCTCTACACTTTTCTCAAGTCATCACCATTCATCATTCAGTCTCTGCTATTCCAGAGTATCTTCGAGTCGTTGGCCAGCCGCCCACATAACAATGCAAGTTGTTTTTTCGCTTTTGAGTGGCAACAATTGCTGTGGCTGTCGCCTGTTCTGACCCTCTTTTTGTTTGTTCAGGCCATTTGAGTGGAGCTTGTCAAAGTGTCAACACTTTTGAACTTGGCCTTGAACTTGGCCCCAAAAGGAATCATCTGGCAGTGACTGCAGCCCAATCAGTCTCAGCATGATCATCGTCATCATCGCGATCATCACCGTCATCATCGCCATCATCATCAACTGTGATCTGGTGGACTACTGTGAGGCAAATTGGCTGAACATCCAAATGCATTTGATAGTTTTGGATGCTGTCAGCTGGCTCGGGCTGCACGCTCCGCACGCATTTCCATTAGGAGCGGCTGCCATCTACTCATCTGGAGGGCACAGCTCAGCACAGCGCTTGCCATTACCATTAAAGCCAATCAATTCCGGGCCTAAGACGTCCATCAAAATTTGTAACAAGCGCCCGCGGTGCACTCTCAGCTCCAGCTCCACCTAGGATTGGCTCTGGCAACAGCATCTAGAACTGGATCTGGTCATAGGGCTGTGCCTATGCATGGGCCTGGGCCTGGGCCTGGCTGAACAGGCAGCTGGGCTATTTGACGGCGCTTGACGCGAGAAATGATTAACATGTTGGCTCAAACAGGCGCTGGCGGCGTGACGAAAGCCGCCAACAACAATCAGCTAACAAACCCCTCAAATGCTGAATCACTGCACCATCAGCAACAATAACACTACCAACAACAACAACATATCCGGGTTTGCTGTGCGCCGCGAGCATCCAAGTCTCGTCGATGGGCGGCAATTTCCTTAGGCATTCGCACTTTGCTTGGCAGGTGAGTTGCGGCCCCGTAAAACCTATTTGCATGTCCTGCCCTATTGATCAATTGATATATGTCTATTAACTGGATGCTATTCAAATATCTTATGACACAGTTAAAAAAAGTGTTATAGAGTCATATATATGAAATTAAATATTGAATTGATTTGAGGTTTATATTATTCAATTTGATTGAATTTGGTTTTTAAGTTCTATCATACATTTTTATTTATATTCCCTTTTTTCCAATTAACAGCTAAAATTTAAAAGTTTGACTACTCTAGATGGAGTGCCCAACTAGGAAGTACCCTGATCCTTGCTTGCAAAACAGAAGGAAGACATCTAAATGTGTATATAGAATAATATATAATACATAATACCCTATTGTTGGGAGAGGTTTAAAAAATACAAAATGTTGAAAACTTTTGCAGGAACCTAAAAAGTAAGTTTAATTCTTTAGCACTCGTAGTAGTATTCAATTTACTATTAAAAGACCAAGTTAAATTATCGGTTATTATCGATCATTGAAAAATAATATGAAATGAACTATCCAACAAATTTTACATAAGAACAAAATTAGATTTAGCATCGAAAGTATAAAACAAATTAAGTAAGGCAATATTCTTGAAATTTTATAGGATAATGAAGCTCTGATGTGATCGTATATGTATATATATAATAGGATAAGGTTGATGCTTATGATTTTACTTGTGACTATGTATATGATTATATATACTATTAAGATCTACATCATAAGATCCCATGATCACATGGGTGCTGTCTATGTAAAGGTTATACTCGTAGATAAATTTAAATTATTTTATATATATATTTAAATGTATGCAATATACAAATATTAAAATAATTGAATAGATATATTTATATATTGCATACATATTTATTTATTCCTTTATACTATCTTAGTTATTACTAACCTAACTTGTTCCTATTATACCTAATAGTTCCTGAGCACATAGAGAGCAGAATTTGGTTAAAGTCTACACGACTCTAAAGGCTAGTTTACAGGGTAACGACATTCATTTTGCGTCGTTAGAAATAAATTATACTCCTCTATGCGGTTAACATATTCAAATGCCGCCGACAAATGGCATGGACTTTCGCATACTCTAATTAAGCACAAATCATTTAAGTGAAAACATTTTGCAACACTGTTATTTGGCCTCTCTTCTTTCTCGCTAGCTTCGCGAACTCCATGTGGCATATTTTGGTTATTTTTAGCATTTTGCCGAATCATTAAAAATAAGTAATTGAAATGAATTGGAGAAATGCAAGAGCTGGCGGAATTGCAGTTTTAATAATGAGCTGCATCAACGGCAGCATCAGCACCACCGAGATCAACCACTGACGGATGTGGCCAGGCAGGCTCATTAGAGATCTCGCCATGAATGGGGGATGCAACGTCTCGTCGCATCGCATCGCATCGCATGGCATCGCATCGCGTCGCATCGCATCGCATCGCATCGCTTTGCTTTGACCAGCACGAAAATTCAATTAAGCCAAATTACAATCTTAAAGCCAGGAAAGTGATTTGCAGGCCAAGAATGAAAATGGGCCCGCAGCTCGAACTCGCCTCCACTCGCCACTCATCCCAGCTTCAAGGCAGGGGTCCAGGGCAGGGGGAAGCGGTCTAAGCTGGTTGAGTTGTCAAAAGGTTGAAATTAGCATTGACCCTCATGGCCATTTGGCTGGCTAATGGCCCGCTGGCCAAAAGGTGCCAGCCTCAATTTACCGTTGCTAGCCGCCAGCTCCACATCCTTGACAAGATGGGCCATGCTTGGACGCCCAGTCGCAAACAGAAAATAGAAAAAAAAAAACATTGAAAAAAAAATCCGAAAAAGAAAATGAAAAACCATTTCCCGCACCACTCCAGAGCCGCTGCCCCATGATGATGGAACAGAGATCCAATTAGTTAGCCGCGTTTCGTTTCTCCTCGGGGAGGCTTGTTAGTGAATTCATCGTTTTAACTACCCGTAGAAAACGGCAAACAATGACAAGAACAAAACGTAGCAAAGCGAGAGAGAATGAAATTATGATTAAGTGCTCCACGTTCGCTGAGTTTTCCAGTCTAAATGAAAGTTACCTTGACGAATGACCTATTTAGCCACAGTACCAAAACACTCACCACACACCAAATAGAAAAAAAGGTCAAAGATAAATGGCGTGCTCCAATCTAACTAACCAAATAAAAAAGTAAAGAAAAAGAATCTAAATCTCACAATGGAGCATCAGAAATCTAGGGATCGTTGATCAGGGCGGCTCTTTAATTAAATTATCATTTCTGTTTACCTTTGGGGTCTCTTTCCACGTGTGTACTAAATTCAGTGCACTCTCTCTATCTCTCACACTCTAGTCTCTCTCTCTCTCTGTCACACATTGAGGTAATTATAGTTAATAAGTAACATCGAGCTCATTGTGGAGCAAACGCGTTTCTAATACTTATTTAATTCAGGGTTTTCCTGAATCCATTCTAATTTTACTCTTATTAAAATATCGTTATTATTATTGAAGATTATATTAATGTAATTATTATATGTTACATATCAATTGAATTAATTTGTATATTACAGACAACTTATAAAGAAAGTTTCAAAGATCGTTTGTGACCGCTCAAAAAAGTATTTTATTATGAAAATATCATATTTTTTAAAATATCGGAAAACCCCCGGAGGAAACTTATGTCAATATAATATAAAAGCTGGAAAATGTATTTCTTCACAGATTTGTTTTGATTTTTTTAAATTTTATTATAAATGCATTTTTGAGTGGATAAATGCTCTGTTGATATAATGTCCCGAAGCCAATAAACTACTAATAAATTAGAGAGACAGATATATGGAGAGAGAGAGAGAGAGAAAAGTTTGTATAAAGAAAGAGATATAAAGAGTGGGAGAGTATGCGAGATAGACTAATTTCAAGAAAGAATTCCAAATTGAGATTAGAGTATGGAAATTAGCTAGGAGGAGACAAAGTCTTAGAGTAAGGGAAATGATAGAGAAAAAAAGATAGAGGGAGAGAGAGAGAGAGAGAGCAATGTCCGATTCGAAAAAAATTAAGATTGAGATCGCCCTGGGTTGCATTTTGTGGAGTGCTGCCGAACCATCTTGTACCATTTTGAGAGGCTTTCCATTTGCTATGATTGAAACATCAAGCGGGCCATAATTATATTAATTAAAGAGCGTTTAAAAATTCAGCTGTTCTAATGACCCACAAATCGCAAAGAGCTGTAGGAGCGATATTAATCTCCCGTTTACCCACATTCTCAAATGGAAAAGAAAATAACAGCAAACACACATATATTGCTTCCGACAAAAACAAAAATACGATCACATTATGAAGGTATGAAGAGATCTATGCCGATTGCCCCAAAATGATGGGGGCAGTTGGCCACCGCTAGCAATCACTGCAAATTGTAAGCTTTTTGTTGAAAATGAAATCAGCTCTTGGGAAATGAAACACTCGAAACACTACCAAAATACATGAAAAAAACGAAAAAACAACACAAAAACAACATTTACAAATCTAGGTTAAAAGAACGCACAGCATAGGTTCTACGGACGTAATTTGTTATGTGGTTCAAGCTACATTTAAGTACCTAAGGAGAAAGTAAAAGTTAAATGCCAGAGCGAAATCTACGAGCTAGAAAAACGAGCTTACATCTCGTACAGCTGAGATAGAATCGCAAAGAAATGGAATAGATCAATTATTTTTATTAAAATACCAAATGTTAAATACCTGAATGTGAGGCAAGGTAAGCTCAGCGATGATCATAATTGAAATAAAAACCCGAGGGTAAGGCCCGACAAACTTGGTTTCTTCTACAAATGTAGCTTTCATAGCGGCCCTATATTATATTATATATTTTAATATTATTATTGCATTTTTACAGATTTTTAAATTCTTTCAATGCATAATATTTTTCTCTTGATTTCTAAGCACCTTTCTGTCTCTATTTCTCTTACTCTGTTTTTTGCTTCCCTCTCTTTAAAGGCCCCTCTCTATCTATGTGTACCTCAGTCTTTGTTTCTGTGTTTGTCTCTATCTCTCTCTCTCTCACTCTCTCTTTCTCTCTCTCCCCTCTCTCCCTCAATCTCGCTCTATCAATCAATCTATCTATTTATATATCTATCCCTCTTTCTATCTCAATCCCAATCTCTCTCTCTCTCTCTCACTCTCTCTGTCTCTTTCTCTCTCTCACTGTTTCCCTCTCTCTCTCTCTCTCTCTCTCACTCTCTCTTATATATTTAATTCTCTTTCTTTCTTCATCTCTTTCACACTTTCTCTCTTGGCCTTCGCATCTCTAATTTTCTATCGATCTCTCTCTATCTTTATACATCGGGTAATATATGCTAATAGTCATCCAATCTATCCACTTTACAATTAACTGAAACTAACTTTATGACAGCTGTTTAACTATATATCTATATATATATATATATATATATATATATATATATATAGACACATATGTGTGTACGCGTGTGTGTGGAACGAACACCTGCGTCACAAACGATCCTCTTCGGATCGTTTTCAATTGCCGCTAATTGTGGATGGTTGGGCGAAGCGAACCGTAGGGACAATCCGCAGCTACAAATAGCTGTGTAGCTTGGCCAATTGCCGTTGGCTCGTTTAACGAGCCACAAAAAAGCCAATAAAACAAAAAAGCAAAAAACAAAGCTCATGTGCATTTCTGGTCAAGGAACAAGAATTCCAACCGTTATGTTACCATAAAAGCCAGCACACAGATAAAAAAGGCTTTCTTTCCCAATTCTTTTCCCATTGACGAATTGACCTTTTACATCAGCTGAAAAGTTGAAATGCTGCAACAGCCCAAGCTCAAGTACTTGTTTGTCTCGGCCCTGTGCGCTCTTGGCCAAAATGCAAATGGCCATTGTGAGCCCCAGACACACAGGCTGGACATGATCACTGCACACGATTGCGTCTTTCCATGCGGTTTCCTATCGATTCGTGTCGCTACCTTAAGCTCCGATGTAAAGATCTTACACTAGAAACAATTATTCTCGACTAAAATCAATATGTGAAAATGTTCACATACGCGATTCGTTCGTGTGCTAGACTGGCTGAGTGACTGATCGATCTACTGATCGACTGACTAGCTAACAGACTGACTAGCAAACTGATTGACGAACTGATTGAACCTTACTTGAATCTAACTGACTGACTTTACATGTAACGGTGATTGGTTAACTGACTGATAGGGAGACTAACGAATAGGCTGACCGTCTGATTGATCAACTGACTCACAAAGTAACTGGAGACTGATTGATTGATTGACTGACTGAGTGACATATATAAAAGTTAATGGTTGACTGACTTACATATATTTATAAAACAATTTGAGAGTTCAGTATTTACTGCAGCTATCTTATCTACTGCCTTGAGGAAGGTTATCCTTAGATAATAGATAATGCAACAGCGGAACCGCACAAAGTCGTGTAACACTCGCATCACAATAGCATCTTTGCTGATTATAGATCTCACTAATTGCAGTTCGAAGAGTTGCTATAGCTCCGACGTTAATCCGACAGAGTTTTCTGCGCAATCTTCGCTATTCTTCGACCTACACCGCCAGCTCTAAATCATATACATTATATCCATCATGTGGTTACCACATTCATCAGTTACAAACTGATCATTCCATTCATTTATTATTGTATGAAAAACTTTAGCGCTGAATATATACTTAAAAGAAACAATGTTCTACGCTTTAGCGGAAAGTAAGAGTTTTTTGGACACCTACTCTGTAGAGGTTCTGGGGTTAGCAACCTTATTGACAGGCGACCGTCTGTCCCCGACCGTAAACATAAAACTGCCATTGTTTTTGGGTCTTCTTCTGGGTCAACTGCCGCAATTCCAACGTGATCAAATCAAAAATTCTTGTCATTAACATTGTTGTTGATTATTTTCGCAGTTCATTTGCGGGCACTAGGGGCCCCCTTCCGAACACCTTTGGTTAGAGGTCTGATGATGTGTAAGTAGTTTTGCGTATGTTTTGGCCTGATGATGATTGCCTTTGCCGCACTGCTAATGGCTCGTGTACCGTTAGGCATTAGGCGCTAAAGCGATCATAATTCGCCAGCGCCGGCTGTTCGACATCAAAGTGTTGCCAGAGAGGCACAACCAACGCACACACACGCACACACAAAGAAAAGAGTGGGAAGCTGTGAACAGTTGTTAGCATTCAGTTAGTCCAGCTTTTTAGAGTGCCTCATTTGAATATCATTTGCAATATGAACTAGCGGAAAGACATCCGATTTGACGTATTACAGAGGAATATTAAAGAGAATAGTACCGTGTGGGAAGATAAAGGGGAAAAGAAGGAATATTACAAAGAGTAGTACCATGTGGGAAGGCTAAGGATCTATACTGCTGATCATTGTACCATATTCCACATGGGAATACGACTTCCTCACTTGAGTATCATTTTCAATAAGAGCTCGTGGAAAGACATCCCATTAAGGATGACCTGTACGGAAAGTAGGATTTGGATAGGATAAGGAAGAATTCTACGGGAAAAACCATACCATATTACCATATGGCAATATGAACTTGATTTCGTTCTTTATTGATCATATGCTCAAAATAGATGTAAGAGTTTCGAGTTATGGTCATTTTTCTATAACAGATTCCAATTTCGTGTAGACTACAAGTACGTATTTTTATTAGGAAAACATGAAAATGAAGTTATTGAACAAATTTATATAATTTGTTAAACAATTATAAGTATAAGACAAGGATAATCTCGAATTGATAGTTCCAATCCATTGTTGACACCAATTACAAGATAGCATTTACCACGGACTGTTTAAAATAAACATTTATTCAGGTAGAATTTATAATTTCGTTAACATTTACTTCTATCAATTCTTCACGAAGAATAGATCTTCCTAACCACATAAGCAGATGAGTCGTTACAACCAGATCAATTTGTTATTCGATTAGCTGGAACAAACATGAATTGTGCGTGGTGTTGAAAGACCGACATTCATGCCTTTGTAGAAATGGATGTATGGGAAGCGAATAGGTGGATTAAATAATAGCCGCTACTTCCTAAATGGATTCGGCTATTAAGCATGATCAAAATCATACTCTTTATATTTACAAATATGAATATGTTGGAGATTTATTTGATTCGTATTAAATGTTAGATTTGAAGGGGTGTTAAATAGTATTATGTTATGAAAGAATCCCGAAATAAATGAGAGTTTAAAAGAGCGAATCACAGCTGCATCTAATCTTAGAGTATTGTATATTCGTCCAAAAACTGAAGTCTAAGAGCGAGAGAGTCACTTCAACGGAGTGGGACGTAATTGTCATTGTGAGCACCGAACGGGGCATTAGCAGAGAGACAGTACTAGTAACACGAAATTCGATCGGCATACAATGGAAGAAGACTCTTTGCGTTCTAATTAGTCTAATTAACTAATAACAATAAAATGATTACTGTGATTACTGGGGATGCATCTGTAGCACTCCATATTTTTGCTTAATATTAATAGAACTTATTCGCTTATTGAACGACCCTTATCACCTTAAGCAAGCATATTCAATCAATATTTTCTCAATAAACAATTCCAAATAATTAACGCAATCAAAGCAAAGATGGGACCAGCAAGAAGAAAGAATCAATTTGATTGCCAAGCTCAGCCCAAAAGTTTGCTGGAAAAACGCTTCGTGGCGCCGCTAAAAAGTATGCAACGAGTTTTGCTTAGCTGCTGCAACTAGCTAAAAGATGCCACGCGAAAAGAAAAACGTTGCAAAACGCCGTCGCATGCCATTCACGAGTGCATTTCGCTGACAACGTCTCAGCGGTCGACCCGAAAATAAATATGGAACTCGAGTCGTCTGCGCATTGGGGCAATCGGCAATGGAGCCAGCAGCTTGCAGCGCTTAATATGCGCATTGTTCCCGCAGCTCGCCAGCAAGCCTAGCCAACTGCCTGGCTGGTTGGCTGGCAATTTGGCCAACTGCCTAGCTGGCTATTTGGCTAACAGGCGGGCTAGCGTAATCGCTGAGTGCCGAATTGCATCACAATGCTGGTTAGCCAACACAACGTACACTTCAACAGACTCGCACACTTTTTGGCACACTCACTTTATGACGACTATCGCCAAGCGCCTGCCCCGCCCCGCTGCGTCCCGCCCCGGCCCGCTAGCTCCGCCTGCCTCATGTGCCCAGTGACTGAGACGGCGGCGCTTGCTACAAAATCATCAAGCAAGCGCAGCAAGGCTGCGGCTCGTGCCACAAGCTACACTTAGAGAAATTTCATACTCTATTAAAACGAAGTTTGTATTTACTAAATATAATGAGAGGATTATAATAAATATATATTTATATTACATTTTTTTAAAATTATAAATCGTAGTTTCTTTATATACAACTCTTTAACCTGTATATAAGACAAACACTTCTTATCGATCCCAACTCTTTTAACCGCAATTGCTAGTTCTCCTCTGCAATTCATAGAATACCTATAAATTTCGAGGGGGAAAACTTTAGTTTTGCTTTGATTATGATAGAAATAAATAATCAAAATTATTTAAAGTAAAATGCCTTACATCTATTATATAAATAAATCTGTGTCCTACATGTATTCTGCCCCAACTTCAAACTCTAGCCGAACCTAACTTTATTCTATAAATCCATTCAATTTCTCACCCTGCCTTGCTCTCAGTGGACGAGACCCCTCACTTGTTTGCCCGACTCAAATTCACTTTCTTCAAATATTTTCTTTGTGCGCTACTCTTGTGAGATTTGTTTGAGTACTATCCTGAACCGAAATGAACTCTGCTGCAAGCATAGATCGCGGTGATACGAGGCCAGGGCTAGGCCAAAGCACTGACAATAGGTTGGCCTTAACTGATTTACGGCCATGACAAAATGCATGCACGTATCTGTATCGAAAGTGTCAATGTATCCGTATCTGTATCTGCATCTGTATCTGTATCTGTGGCCAAGTGCAAAACTAATGCACAGGCATGAACAAGTTTTGCCACACGCTCTTAAGCCGTCGATCGTCAAGGTTCGAGTCGCATGCAACAACATCTTCTGGCTTAACTAAGAGGCGTTACCTCTCAGTCGCGCTATGACTAACACTTGCAACAAATTGATTTTTTATGAATAAATCATTGTCATTAACTGGCCCATAATTTGGCCGAAAATAAACAAGAACTGAAAACTTTAACGACGAAATTAGTTAAGCGTAAGACCGAAAATAAAGAAAACAATTTGGAATGATCTAGTGATCTTCGAGTTTGAACGGAGTTGATGAGCTAACTGAATGCCTGAGAAGCGCATGGAAGGGCAATAGCTACAAGAATCACTTGACTACATGAAATCCGAATATATATGTATATAGTTGTATATAGATATATACATATATTGAGATTGGGCCATCTAGTTGAACATTGTCTTTTTATCTTTAGGATCAATATATTTTAACAATAGTATTATGTAATTTGAGCTCGCACACATATAACACTTGCGTATCAAATTTACAGCCCATTCACTTTATTGATAGATGTCTATTCATAAAACGGCTACAAGCTTGACCGAAAATTTGCCAAAGTTTTGCAATTTGTACGTGCACTTAGTTCATAAAAAATATCATTTTGTATAATAAAAAATGTTGAAAGTATGTTGAAATTCATTCGCTTTGATACTAAGAGACAATGGGAATTCAAATTTGGATCTTTTTAATCTTTTTGCTGAACTGTGTGTTACAGAAAATAAATTGGTCTTACCAATAGATTTTTGAAGAATATCAATATCCAATTTGAGCTAAGCTTACCAAATTTGAATATAGACTTTTTAAGAATATCAATATTCAAGTTAATCTAAACCTGTCCGCTTATTTGACTGTATAAATTTATAAGCCTATTAATATGGAAACTTCTAAGAAGAAAAGAGTGGACATTTATTATTAGGTACTTTTATAGCAAATATAGGTAATGTTATAATAATAATATCATAATCGAACACATTTCGATAAAGTCGATTAAACTCGATCGAAAGCAATTTTTATTTAGAATTGAATTTATGAATAGTCTTAGATCATCTTTGGAACAAAGCGTTACTTGACTCAGTCATTGACGTAGTTCTTAGGCTAGAGTCCTCTAACTTTTAAACAAAAGCCGATTCGTAGCTTATATGTACAGCAATGTTATGTTGATCAAGTGTGATATATTTTTGAACGTAATGAACAATATATTCGCTATTGAAACTAAACTACCCAAGTACTTGCCATACATTTGAAAATCATTTTCAAATACATAAAACAGAATCTAAATATTTTAAATACATAAATATTTATATTATTATCCTTATTGGCTTGCAGCTTGCATTCCCTTTCACTTAGCTTCGGTAAGGCTTTGTTATGAGCCTAAAATCGTTTGAGATTTGCAGCACATTCACAAATCATTCGCCTTCATTCATTTGAGCTGGGAGTTCGGAGCTTGAAGCTGGGAGGGTGTGGCCGGCTCGAGTTTGTTTTTTATTGTGCGACTGCCACTGAACTCTTTTGCTCTGCAAAAAAATTCGTAATGTTTCTGTGACCATTTTTTTGGATTGCGACAGTTTTTGTTGCTGTTGCCGTTGCCGTTGCCGTTGCTGAAGCCGAGCTTGTTCTGCCAGTTGCATATCAGGCTGTGGCAGAGGTCCGGGGCTGGTGAGGAGAGTATTGGAGCTACTGGTTCGTTTCACCTGGTAGCTGGTCAGTGCGCTTAGTTCATGGCTCGGATTTACAATATACTCGTTCATCAAGTAAGCTGGGTATATTGGTTTTAACGCTCTATTGGCATGAATGCAATATTTTGGATATTGCAAAACCGGAGTAGATACTAAAATACACATTTAATATTAATATAATCATATATAATAATATGAAATAATATAAAATAAAAAAAAATTAAATTTAAAAAAAATACAAGTTTCAAATTATCAATCAATCAGATAACTAGACTTCTGAATACTCTTCTACTCTCTTCTATCCTATCCCACATACATATAAACTTGTTAGTTATGTTAATTAGTTCAAGTTAATAGATCATATATGATACACCTTTTTACCATGATTAGCTATAAGTATCTGTCAATTCGTTGCAGTTGCTACTGTGAGCGGGCATTGAACAGTCGATTGCAGCCAAGTGCAATATTCTTACTGGTTTTTGTTTGTCTATTTGTTTTTCATTTCGCGTCTGCAGCGTGTCTATCACGCTTTAGTGCCTGTCTCTCTTCCTCTCTCCACTCTCTCTCGCTCTCCCTCTCCCTCTCCCTCTCTCTCTTTATGTATATGTCTCTCACTCTTGATCCAAACATTCGTTTTCATTTGGGATAGCAGGCAAAGAGGCAGCTTTGGTCCAAGCTGCGGCCTATCCATGGCAATTGCATTCGCCTGGTTTTTAGCGCACATTATGACTTTTGCTTATTTGCTTTATTGCGCTTTTCCACACACACACATACATTCACGCACACACACATACTCACGCACGCACGCACATTCATTTACGACTCTTGCACTTGCGAATGCATTTCTGTCTTTGTCTTTAGCCCCTCCCTTTCGCCCCTTTCGTTTGCATTTGCCTTGCTCCAGCGACTTCGGCTAGCGCCTGCCTTTGCCGAAGTCTGGTCGGCACAGTTCGGCGCGGCTCGGCTTCTAGGCCGTCCATTGGCTTCCAGCGATGGCAGCTTTGGCGGCGCCTGATCAGTCGCGGTTTTTACTTTCATCGCAACGGTTGAGCAGCGGTCGTCATCCAAGTCCCAAGCAGGTGGCCCTCGTGTCCAGTTAACAGTTTTTTCCAGTGCTTCTGTTGTTGTTGTTGTTTGTTTTTTTTTTTTTTTTTTGTTTGTTATTATTGTTGTTGTTTACTTCTTCAATTACCACCCAGCGCGCACCCATCGCACCCATTACAGACCTCAGCCCACGCTATGTTGTTGCCGCTGTTTCGATTGGCAAACAATGGATTTGCAATATGTTGCACCACTTTGCTTGCATATCCCCGCCCGGACTCGAATGTGGCGAATGAGCCCGAAGCAGTCCGAATGGGTGGGTGACTTGTAAAATCAGTGGCTAACAAGTGTGTAACTAGATCTAATCAATCTTGGTCTCCGGCACGGAATACTTGAAGACCTAGTGGGCTTTAGTTGGACTCGCTACTTGTGGGTCTTAGATTTTAGACACGAAGTTGCGTGATGATGTAATGATTGAAGATATTTTATTCAAGATATAAAGATATCAATTATATATGTATGTAGGCTGTGTACATTAGACTGGTACTCATTCATTTCAGGTACTTTTGATGAGGCCTTAATATCCAGTTTTGATTAGGTTATGAACAGCATAATAGATTAATAGACTAGAAGTATAGTCATAGATTAAATTAAACCCATTTTTCAACAAAATATAATAAAAGTATTAAGTTAAATTAAATTAAAAAATCACAAAAAACAAAAAGTATAGACTCGAACTACATCGAACTAAATTATTCAATAGTACGTCAGGAAACATTGAAGCATCAACTTAAAAAGTCTTTTACATAATTATGATTTTTAGTTATAGGTCATAATAATATTTATAACCACAAATAATATTTATGATCACTTAGCTTAGTATTCAAATACTTCAAGGATAAGTAAGGTTTGAATATTTAACTAGCTTCACATAGTTCAGATCCTTTTTATAGCCGACACTAGATCATAAATATAAAAAAAGTTTTGGGAAATTATACCAATTCAAAAAAAAGTTATAACTCTACTGGTATTATATGTAAATTCGATTATCAATTTCACTTAGCTCTAGCAAGGGATTAAGGAATATATTTGTTTACAGTTAAGCTTGTTACGAAGACTCAATCCAAAGACAATTACAAATTTCGAATTCCTATGAAATAGGAACGTATGACACTGGAGTTAGATGATAGAAAGAACATAATGTATAAGAGCTGATATGTAAGACTTAAATAGGTCAAATCAACTGAGATCTTGTTAGCCTAGAAAGTTTTTTTTTATACCCTGGGCCTACAGCAAATGGGAAATCATATTAAAACGGTTTTGTGAAAATATATGTAACAAACAGAAGGGGGCGTAAAGTAGAAAGATTATTAATCAGGGCAATGAGTCGATATAGCCATTGGAATATTGGCTCCTCACTGGGTTCAGGGTATTTACCAGTCAAGCAGTCACTCTGAACTGTTTTATTTGATTATAACATTATAAACTTGGGCTTGTTCTACAAAGAACTTAAAAATACCTAGTTGACAATTGTTCATGGAGAAATAGCGTGGTGCTAAAGGGTGCAATAGGAAAATATGAGATGGATATTTTGGTTATATGAATTCTGAATTCGCATTGTTATAATGTATTTAATAAATCAGCTGGAATTTTCATAAAGGACTCTTTCCATGTGATCATATCTGTTATTTATATTTATGGTCACATTTAGGCAAAGTCAAAAATGTCTTAATTACTGCTCGATTGCTAGTATTAACTTTAGTATATTGAAGCTCAGTTAGCATATCGATTACTCAGATCGTAAAGCATAAGAGATCGTTAATGGGCTAATGATCAGTGGTGCTAGCCGCATTGGCCGCAGCGAAACCGCCAATTTCGAACGATCAATATAGATCATATAGAAATTGCACAATAAGGTGAAAACTGCGAACTGCACGGCCGAAGATCATCATCGTCGCGCCAATGCGAATCGATGGCGAGATGCGGAAGTTATGTAAGAAAGGCTAGCTCGAGACATCAGTAGCAGCAGAGTTTTCCCGCTAACAGCATTCGGCACTCGGCTTTGGCCACAGCCAACGACCGACCGAGCGACCACTGCCGCAACACGTCTAACAAGTTTAACCAGGAAATTTTGTAATTTTCCTCTGGCTGCTTTCACAGCAACAGAAACAGCCGCAGCCGCAGCCGCAGTAGTCGCAGCAGCTGCCAGGCTTTGGCAATCCGAGCAACCTGCGCCCGCCTAGAAACAATTAAGCCATAAATGTGCAAACAGACGAAAATGAAAAGGAAAATGAAAACGAAAAGCAAACTGAAAATCAAAATGAAAATGAAAATGAAAATCGAATCGGATCATAAACAACTGCCCAAAGTTTATGTCCGATCGGGGAGTTGGGCGATCGATAGATGTAAATTTGTGTTTATTGAACTCTAATCCTCTGTATAATATGTAGATATCCACTGACCAAATCACATGAACTAAATACCAGAACGATGACAGCGAGAAGTGAGATTCGCAACTTCAAGCAGACAGAAACAAAAACGTGAGAAAAAAAAAACAAACAAAAATAAGAGAAAATGCAGGAGTGTGTTTAGAAGACTCAACTGAAACGACATCAAGCTAAAGTTCAGGCTCGAGTAGCAGTTAGATTCAAGTGAGCAGCAGCAGCTCTGCCAGCCACTATGTCAAGGACACTAGAACTTGGCACCTCCAGTGTGGCCTTGTTGCTTGTGATCCTGTCCGCTGGCCAACTGGCCGCGGCGGCCAATCAAACTGAGCCTCAAGCCACAAACAGCTCGGATTCGGTCAAGGCCTTGGCCTCCACAGCACAGCTGGGAGACTTTGCGGCACATCGTTTCACCAGCCGCAACAACATAACCATCTTGCACGAGGTGGACGACGAGGAGGAGGAGCCTCCCCTGACGCTCAACACTCACGAAGTGCTGCCACAGAAGCCGCTGAAGAAGAAGCCTTACCTGCCGCTGGACAAGCTGCTGCCCAGCATTGAGTATGTTAAGCCGCATCCCCTCAAGGAATACGAACTGCATCCAGTTACATTTGATTTCAATTTGGGCGACCTGGAGGATCTGGAACACGAGGTGATCAAGAAGGGCGACCTCAGCAGCGAGGAGCAGCATGTGCTCAGCAATGGCAATGTGCCCGAGCTGAGCTACAAGCCCACAAATCCTGATGACAACGACACTGTCGATGTGGATATATCAGCGCTGCCCGACTCGACCACAACCACTACTACCACAACATCAACAACAACAACGGCAGCAACTACAACAACAACGACAACAACTACAACAGCAGCAGCAACAGCAACCACAACAAGCAGCACCCACATACTGAAGATTCAGAAAAACAAGCCCTCCACCAAGAAGGGCCGAGAGCTGCTCAAGCAGAGCGACGACGAGCTGCAGCTGAAGACCCTGGGCAGCACCATCAATAGCATCAGCCACTATCTGGGCAGCAATGGAACGGGGAATGCGAACAGCAGCACCATAGCCGAGAGTCTCTATGGCTCGGCCAACTACTTTCAGATCGTGACCAATCTGTATGATCACTTCTACTGGCAAATCTCTGAGATTCGAACCAGCGTTCGCACCGTCTGCGGCCTCGAGATGCAGGCCTACCTAACCGGTCTGCACTCCAGTTACGAGTGGGCACAGAAAGGTGAGATCGAATCAGAAATGAATTAGAAACAACACAAAATACTGAAGAGCTTCGTAAGCCTAGAGCAGAGAAGTGCTGAATGGAGTTCTTATTGAAATGATTTAGTTACTGATCATATAGTAGAGACAGTATTTTAATATAGAAAAAGCAGCCGGTGTGATTTAGAAGTCCGACTTAGTCGGTTTTAGTTTAGATTCCTTTGTCATAATCTTCGAACAAACTTTAGTCAATAACAATATCATAACAATATTTTTCCAGATGTAAGTCTGTTCAGGCTTAAAGTTATGATCTCTGATAAGAGATGATTAAGAAAGAAATTGATTATTTTTTTTTTTTTTGTCTTAAAATTCAGTTGATCTTAAACAGCATGTACCGATCTTTATTGATCTCTCCTAATAATATCTCAAAAATGTTCAGACTTGAAATAACGATCTCTGATAAGATGTGAAAGAAATTTATTTTGATTGCTTCGATATAGCATAATCATTGGAACTTCTCTCCTATAGCTTCAGATTATGTTGATCTTACAAAAAACACGAACCGATCTATATTGATCACTTCTAAAAATATTTTTCCCGATCTTGAAATGTTCGGAATTGAAGCCACCATCGACGATAAGATGTAATTAAAAAAGAAATTTATTTTTAGATTAAGACTCTGTCGATCTTAAAAAAAAATATGTAGCGATAGTCATTCAACTATCTTAAGAATATCTTAAAAGTTTTCAGTCTTAAAGTCACGATGATATGTGATTAGGGAGGAAATTTTTTTAACGCTTCGACTGGCAGCATAATCATTGGGACTTTTCTTATAAAGCTTAAAATTCTGTTGATCTTGAAAAAATAAAAATAAAAAATAAAATGTACCGATCTTCACTGACCCATCCCTAAAATATTTCTCCCGATACTCAATTATTTAATTGTCCTTGGTAAACAGATTTATTAGCTCGAACTCTTTCTGTCTAGTGCTTTCTAGTAAGCGATCAGATGTATTAGCTCGAACTGTATATCTCTAGTACTCTTTAGTAGACATTTTTAACATCTCATATCCAATTATAGCATACGATGCCTCGGGACGCTATCGCGGCCAACTGTTGTTCGGAAATGACAAATGGCTGGGACAGCTGCCATTCTGCCTGGAGCTGAACAGGCAGCTCTCGGGAAGCGGCGAACGGAAGCACTTTGAGCTAGAGTTCTACGTGGCGGATATTTCGCTGCAAATGCCACGCCTCAATCGGACGGTGAGTTGAGTTCAAATTGAAAGCATTGCCTTCAATATAAAATGCACACACAGCAGCAGTTGCTGAGCCTGGGCGAGTGCCTGCCCAAGTCCTGCTCGGCGCACGATGTGCAGTCGATACTCTCGCTGGATCCCTATGCACGGATGCTGACCATGCTGGGAGCGCACAATGCCAGCGCCCAGCAGCCGGCACTCCAGGTGTTGCGCGTGCGCACCGTGCCTGGACTGTATAGCCATTGGCGGCAGCTCAAGTTCCAGGTGTTCATGTGAGTAGTATCAACGGCTAAGTCCGACTTCGGCGAGCTAACTTAAGGCGGAGCCAACTTTATCTCTATAACTGCAGAAGCTTTCTGCTTACCCTGCTGCTGGTGATGATCGTGGCCACCTACTACCAGATGCGCATCGATGAGCGTCGCCTGATTGCCGCGCCGATACCCGCGATCAGCGCCAAGTGCGATGCCGCCAGCAAGGGCGGGGACTACGAGACGGCCTACTACGGCAAGCCCTTCGAGCTCTTCCAGATGCGTCCGCTGGGCAGCAATGGGATCGTGACCACGGACTCGACGCTGGACGCGCACATCGATATGAATGGCAATCGGCAACGCCATCTGGATACAGCTACCAATTCAGCGGAGGCCATGCACGGCGAGAGCACAGCCTCCACGTCGGTGGGCTCTGCAGTGGGCGTGGGCGGCAAGCAGGCGGAGAAGAATGAGATGACGGACTACCAGGTGGAAACGGGTAGCTGTGCAGGCGTGGCGGGCACCTACGAGGCCGAACAGCCCATAGGTTCGTGTCTAGACTAATTGGTGTAAACTTTCGGTTTTGTCTTAGCTACGTGATTGGGTGAGAGGTGGGATTGACTTTTTCACCAACAACTATCATATGTAATGTAATAATTGAAGTACTCGAAAGGATCATTCAAAATCTAATTTGTTTTTTAATTTGAATTTTTATACCCTAAGCCCATTGAAAATGAAAAATTACAGTATAAGGGTTCTGTTAAAATGTATATAAAAAGCAAATTGGGAAGTGGCAGAACCCATAATATACTTTATGTATTCTTGATCAGGCTGACGAGCTGAGTCGATTTAGCCCTGTCAGTCTACCTGTCTGTTCAACTGCCCTTCTGCCTGTCCGTATATTTAAACGCATTGATCTCAGGAACTATAAGAGCTAGAGACTTAAAAGGTCGGTGTAAATCACGCGCAGTTTATGATTGTTTCAAAAATTGGATAACTATGTTTTCTTTAATGTTATCGATTAAATACCTTATCGAAAAGAGGTTATAAAACTATATGTCGGTGGCAGGCAATGTAAAGTCATGCATTGCTGCGCAATATGTAATAACCTTCCATTTTTCCCTTCCCATTCCCATTATTACAGCTCTACATCAGCAACTCTTGCTGTGCTTTGCACTGCAAACAAATGCAAAGGCCATACTAAACATAGACAAGACCAAGGAGGTAAGTCCTCTCATAATTCACAATAAAGCTTTTTTATTATTCCTTGCTCTCAATCCCCTGCAGACACACACGTCCTGTTTGCATGGCCTGCGCGTCTTCTCGGTACTCTGGACCATGATGGTGCACACGTATTTGCAAATGTTTGCGATAGGCGAGAACAAGGTAGAGTACTAATACGAAGCAGCTCTAACTGTGGAGGGTCCTCTTACAAATCTCTATTCATCCTTTGTATTAGTTCGAGCGCGTTATCACGGAACGTTCGTTTTGGTATCAGATCATTGGCAATGCCACCTTCTCGGTGGACTCGTTCTTCTTCATCAGCGGCCTATTGGTCACTCTGCTCTATGTAAAGCAGGAGCGTAAGCCTGCGGGTCCGTCGTGCGCCGTCTTCAAGCGCAGCTTCGTGGACACCATGATGATGTTCTTGTATCGCTATCTGCGCCTTACGCCCGTCTACCTCTTTGTGGTGTTGTTCAATGACTTCGCCGTCCGTCAGGGCCTGGACTCGTCCGTATTCCAACCGGCCAAGATCGAGCACAACACCTGCCGCATCTTCTGGTGGCGCAACATATTGTACATCAACAACTTCTTCCCACAGCACGAGATGTGCATGATGTGGAGCTGGTACATGGCCAACGATATGCAGTTCTATGTCATGGCCTGTCTATTGCTGGCGCTTTCCAGAAAGTGAGCAAAGATTATCCCTCACTTAGCCGGAATCTAACCCATCGATTTGACTTTCTGTAGATACTTCAAGGCGGTGGCAATAACGCTGATTGTCTTTCTGGTCAGCTCGTGGAGCATTGCGGGCATTATTTCACTCCAGCATCAGTATACCCACAAGGTGGCGCTGCCCTTTGAGTCCTTCGACTTTCTCTACGACAAGCCCTGGCAGCGTGTGGGCGCGTATATAGTGGGTAAGTCTTGGTCTAGTACATGAACTTGAACCACTAAATGACCCACACTCCCTCTCTCTCTCCTTCTCTCACCCACAGGCATGTTCACCGGATATGCGCTCTATAAGGTGAAGACACCGCCCCAAATCTCTAGGCGTCTTAATCTTAGCCTCTGGGCCTGCAGTCTGGGCGTTCTATTCCTGGTCATCTTTGGCGTTTGGCCAGGCGAACTGAGCGCCGTAAATACAGCTTTCTACGTGGGCGTAGGACATACGGCCTTTGGGTGTGGCCTCGTCTGGATAGTGCTCTCCTGCTGCTGGGGACTGTCGCCCACCGTCAATGCGATACTCTCCTATCGCGTGCTCTGGCCACTGTCGCGTCTCACCTACTGCGCCTATCTGATCCACCCGATTATAATGTTCATCTGCTCGTCGCATATGAGCGGCACCGTTCATCTCAACAATCCAATGATACTGACCACATTTCTGGGCAATGCCGTTGTCTCTTTCGGATCGGCCTTTGTCATGTCCGCATTGTTCGAGGCGCCAGTCATACGCATACTCAAGATCTGCTTCAAGAAGTGAACCCTAGCGAACTTTTCCGACTTGTAACGAAATCTAGTTCTATTTCTTTTTTTTTTATCACGTAATTTGTATTGTAAAGTGTACATAACTGTAGATATACGAGTCCATTCCCCTAAGTATATCGACAGGTTGTTAATGTTTAATATTAACAGTAATGCTTAACTATATCATTATGTTATGTTTCTAGTTGGTTTTGTGTGCGAGTGGTATGTTCAAGTTGTTTGCAAAATATACTTATTGAAAAAGGAAAATCGCTCCATAAGTAGATGAATCCCGTGAGCAGAGAGCTAGGCTCAGTGGATAATAGAATGTTAAACCGGTAATACTAGTGAGTGCAATCCCGAAAATTAAGTTCAGGGCATAAACGGGTGAGTCTCAAGTGAGTCTCGGTGAGTAAGGTTGAATTGAATAAGGTGAGGTAAGTAAAGGTCAATAAAACACATTGAGTAATGCAACAAGGAGTATTGCAACAAGGAATAATGCCATAAGGAGTAATGCAACAAGGAATAATGCAGTAAGGAGTAATGCAACAAGGAGTAATACAAGGAGAACTGTAACAAGAAGTAATATAACAAAGGGCAACAAGGAGTAATGCAAGTCTGCAGTTAGTAAGGCTTAGAGCATAAGCTAAGAAATGTTATGCTCAAAAACTTAGGTTCCATGAAGAATATCTCTCTCTCTCTCTCTCTCTCTCTCTCTATCTCTCTCTCTCTCTCCCTCTCTCAATCTCTTTCTCTCTCTAAGTCAAGAACTCAGGAATATAGTTCAGACCATAAAAGCCCAATTCCTTGTGTCTTGTGACTTGACTTGACTTGTGTCATATTTATTGAAATAAAATGGAAAGGCGCCATCGCTAACGCCACAATGAGAAGAGCCTGGCGCGCTAAAAATTTTACGATTTTGTTTTATTTTTACTGGGGATATCAGCACGTTTTGGATACAATAGGCTCTCTAGGAATGCATCCGTCACATCGAAATTAGCGCTGGCATAGCCTGCGGAGTTCAGCTCAGCTTCCTCGTCGTCAAGCACAAAATAATCATCGCTGGCTGCCAATGAGTCCAGTTCGTGTTCGGGATAGAGCACCTTGGTGGAGTCTCGACAGAACAGGCGTATTGCCAACTGAGCCATGCGTTTTGCTTCCAGGCAGGATCTGAGCTCCTGGCCGGCATCAGGTCGATGCCCGAAAGCATGATCCAGTTGAGCCAGCAGCCGGCGAAATATGAAGTTTCCATAGCGTCGACGGTAGCTTTCATTCAACTGCTGCCGATACAGAGTGCAGGGCTGAAAGTGGGCCAGTACAATGTAGATGAGTAGGAACAGCTGCATGAGTACTAGAAAACCAAGTGCCACCAGTAGCGAGGCCTCCACACTGTCATCCCAGTCCAATGCGAATCGGTTATCAGGCGGATAAATTGGTATTAGATAGGTAACCGTCATTATGGAAGCCTCAGCTCGATTCGCTCGCCAACTGAACCCCAGTCAAATTTAGGAATTTCGAATTGAGTTTGCGCCCGAATTACAGCGACACATACACCGCACAATACTCGAAAGTTCTAATAAAGTAGGCTATTTTGATCTGCCTTCATCTTAGCGTATGCTAAAAGCAGAGCTCACCCTGATTCAGCTTATGTGAATCATATTGAAATACAGTCAATCTGAAATTTACTGGAAGCTCGATTTGAGTTAGCCTTGAGTGATCTGAGCCCTTAGCACCCGATGAATACGTTAGCAATCGCAAAGACAATTTCCTTTAGCTAATTAGTTTTCGTTTCTAAATTCTATCAGCTAATCAACTAGGGCAGTTTTTCCAAATTCGTTGCACTGATAAGGCGTCACGATCTACATGCGGTGACTTAATATAAAGGAGCGCTACAAGCGACTGACTCTCACACATCAGTCTCATTATGACTGGACGTAGAATCACCTGGCTACTAGGCGCAGCAGTGGCTTTGATCTGTCTACTGGAGGGCAGCCAGGCTGAGTTGCCCGACTACTGTGGGCTCTGTCCTGCCGACGCAAAGCACATAGCCTGTGACAACGATGAGGTAAGTGTGGATAAGTGGATCAGCTGCGGCTGCCTTTGCTAGGATGCATCCTTAAACGCCGCTTGCAGAGTTTCTCCGACGAGTGCCCACCAGGCGCGAAGCTGCTGACAATAGAAGAGGATGCGCAGAGGGCTGTTGTCGCGGCGCACAATGAGGTGCGTGAACGATGGGCCAGCGGAAAGGGGAATCGTAAGGTCAAGGCATGCCGCATGGCCACCATCGGGTGGGACCCAGAGCTGGCCAGGCTGGCCGAACTGAATGTGAAGCAGTGCTACATGGAGCACGACGAATGCCACAATACGGAAAAGTTCCAGTACTCCGGACAGAATCTGTTCATTGCGGGCTACTGGGGCATGGAAGCACCCGATATGTCCACCCTTTTGCGCAGCGCAGTCGAGGACTGGGCAAGTGAGGGCAAAAACGTCAAAACCGGCCATATAGCAGAATATCCCAATAACTACAGTGGACCGTAAGTCTTGTGACCTATATATACTATATACATATATCAGCTAACTTCTTCCATAGCACCATTGCCCACTTCACGATGGTAACCCACGAGCGTAGCATAGCTGTCGGCTGTGCCGTTGTCAACTTTATGAAGGACGAATTCAACACGTTCCTGGTGGCGTGCAACTACGCCACAAACAACTTCATAGGTTGGCCAGTCTATACGGCTTGCAGTACGGCCGGAGAAAAGTGCAAAACAGGCAAGAATCCGAACTACCCGGCGCTGTGCTCCATCAAGGAAGACGTGGATTGCAACTTTAAGGATCATGGATTATAGTCTTGGTTAAGAATCCTTAAAAAAGTCAGATATATATATGTAGTTATATCGTAGGCTCCAATCTATCGTATACGTATGAACATTAAAAGTCTATTGTGTTTTTATTTAGTTGGCAGTTAAGAATTTGTCGTGGCATAGATCGTATGTTTACTCTACGGCAAATCCCTTCTAGGACTCCTCTCTCTTTTGAGCTCGTATCCAAAATCGAAAAATTACTAAATCTTCGTATGCATGACACGGAATAAAGTTCAAATCTCTTGGTCCAACGATGTACTAACCGCGCTTAAACAACGAATTTACAGTATCGATTAATGTCGATAAAAACAGAAATAGGATGAGTTATCGAAAAAAAATGATAGCCTTGTACTGCATATGGTATACATAACTATACATATAAATTTTCAAGTCCCTACCTTTTGTAGTTTGCGAGATCTATGAGTTTGCAAAAAGATCATGCATCTCTTTCTGTTTTACCAATTTTGTTAAAATTAACAACACAAAAAATTTTCAAATTATACGATCGGATGGGTGGGTGATTCTTGATTACTTGGCAACGATCGTTTTAAAGACAGTAGGACGCTTATGGGCTGGCAGCTGACTATAGCAATAGGATTTGATTGTCTCCAGATCGACATCGGCATCCGGTGACAATATGCAAATGACGCCTAAGCGATGACCCCACAATTTGTTGGGTATGCCCAAGACAGCGACATCATTGATGCTTGGATGGGAAATGAGGGCCTTTTTGATCTCCGATCCGTAGATCCTGTAGCCACCCACATTGAATACGTCCGTCGATTTGCTGAGGAAGTTGAAGCTGCCGTTGCGATAGGCGCAAATGTCGCCGGTCTTAAGAAACTTCTCTACGGACTGCTCCATCGGCGCGACCTGATCAACCGTTGCCGTCGGCGCCACCTTCGCCGGGGCTACTTGCAGGATAGCGTGGGCCTTTCGCGGAAATAGATTCGCGCCCGCTATCTCCAGCTCGCCGACGACCGTGCTCAGCACTGGCATGCTCTTGGGCTGCATCTCCACGCTGGCGCTGCTCTCGGCGCCGGTCTCGCTATTGCAGCTCACCAGCTGATCGCCTTGGTTGTTGACAAGGCGGGCCGTAACGCCGATCAGTGGCGCGCCCAGGGTGCCCGGACGATAGTCCGCATTGCTGTTGGCCGACTGCTCGTCGAGGGCGGGACCCAGCACCAGGCCCGTCTCCAGCATCCCGTAGTACTCGTAAATGTTCTGTCCGGTTATCTCGCGCCAACGGTAGAACACAGACTCCGGCAACAGGCCAAATGCGGTGGCCATCAGCCGAATCTTCTGCTTGCAGTGATTGATGATGTACTCCACCATGCGCGAGTCCTGGGCGAACATTTTGTCGTACTCGGCAATGAGACGCTTGTAGATGATGGGCATGGCCAGGAAGATGTTCACGCGCTGCTTCGACGGGCTGTTGATGCCCAGCAGCGAGCTCCACGCGGTGTGGCTGTCGAACTTCTGCTGCAGCAATATGTTCCCGCCCACGCCAAGCAGGGCGCCAATGGCCGCGTGCATGCGGTTCATCGAGATGAGGGGCAGCATTGAGTCGGTGGCCTTCAGGTGCCAGCTGGCGACGAGGCAGCGCATCTGCGCCTCAATGTTCCGATGGGTAAGCACCACACGGTTCCGGCTGTTCGAGCTGCTGGGCGTGTAGATCAGCATGGCCGGCGCGTTGGCATAGTAGTCGTTGGGCAGCGTGCTCTCCGGTATGAGAGCCCCGTTCAGGCCCACCAGCTGCTTGGCGTACATGGCCGTGGAGGCGACGCTCTCCGACGTGGGCACAAAGCTGTGGTCCAGCACAATGCTGGCCGTTTGCAGCTTCGTCGCCAGGTCCTGGGTGATGTTCTCACACTCGGGTGTGCCAATGAGTAGCTTGGCTTTGCAATCGGTTGCCTGGCAGAGCAACTCGTCTGCCGCTTGATTGGGCTCCAGAGGAACAGCCACCTGACCCGAAATCCAGCAACCCCACTGTATGACGATCCACAGCGCGTTTGTGGAGCACAGGAACGCAACGTTTGACTGCGAGGCGCTGCCTGCAACAGAAATTTGATAGGAATTTATTGAGGAAATTCTCGAGGGGATTCGTCGGGATTTTGTTTACCACAAAAGTTGGATATTTGAATGGCGAGCTTCTTGGCCGTTATGTAGAGCTGGAAGTATGTGAATTCGCCATTCAAGTCCTTGATTGCAATCTCATCCGGATAGAGCATCGCCTTCTTGAACGTCGGCACCACAAAATTGTTACGCTCATCCTCAATATAGCTGTTCCGAAGTTTCTCGATGAAGGTGTCCTAGTTCGATTCGAATATATTAATTATAGAGTCTATATAAAATACACAAATTGAATGTCACTTACCTTGTGCACCAGCTCGGCCGAACATAGGCGCACCAATGGTAGCCATTGAAATCTTTGCAAACGCCTCAATGACAACATTTTCCGGAAATTTCACAATTATTTTCTTTTTTCACGATGCTCTACCAACTGATTTGTCGAACTCAATGCGACAACAACAATAAAGCTAAATCTACTTTGTTTTTATTTCTCTTACATTCCATTGCCTACTGTGCTTGCCAAGCATGCTGCGAAATGTTTTTGAACCATGTCAAATAATTCAATATTTTTCTGGTTTTTATGCCCATTTATAATGTGAAAAAGAGTATACAGGTTTTGTGCCATGTCCGTCAGACTGTTTGCTGAGAAACCATGTCGCCGCTATTGAAGAGACCGGAAATTTGGAACATAAACTAGTTGGTACTCTCTTCTTATAGTGTTATGTTTTACCCGATATCCCAAAGTGCGTGACAAGTCGGAAAATACTATACCTCATACGACAGAACTGATATAAAGTGGTACATACTTGTAATTTAGTATATATAAAAGGGTAGACAACGCAAGAACAAAACTATTAGTGGGTATATGGGGGTACATCCAACGTTTTAGAGCTAAAATTTCAAATAGTGTTATGTTTTACCCGATATCCCAAAGTGCGTGACAAGTCGGAAAATACTATACCTCATACGACAGAACTGATATAAAGTGGTACATACTTGTAATTTAGTATATATAAAAGGGTAGACAACGCAAGAACAAAACTATTAGTGGGTATATGGGGGTATATCCAACGTTTTAGAGCTAAAATTCAAATTTGACAATTAAGTTTGGAAATCGATTCGATCTTAAGATTTACTTAAAATTATTTAACTGCTTTTGGATCGTGAACGAGTGTTTTATGCTGGATGTCGCCTGACTACAATATTTTTAGGTGTATATAAAAAAATTAACTTTCTTAATAAATATTTGAACTAATATTTACAATTACAATTAATTGAAATAAACACTTCAACTTAATCCATTTTCAAATAACATGTTTTCGAAATTATTAATATTCAGATAAAACAAAACTGTTTTTTTTTTCCAATTTGAAAATGTTTTGTACCTAAAGAAATTCCATATGTAAAAGTTATTCAAGATTAAAGTTATTAACAATTAGCTATAGACTTTTAAAAAGAACATAGTATTTGCTATGTTTACAATTCTAATACAAATCTTATTCTAATAATGAAAAATCTTTTTACTCGTATTTATATTAGTTTTATATAATTTTTATTATAATAATTCGTTTGCTTTATTTACACATTTAATAGGGACAATACAAAATGTTTTTATATATGTTTATACAAATACATATATATAAACACAATAATAAAAAAAAATAATATACTGTTGTAAGTATATATAAAAATAATCAAAGTACATCGGAAAATCGCCACAATTTTGGCATATGCACAAATCGAAATACCAAATGCCGTTTACAACGACACCCAACAAAGGCGCCACAGATCAAATCCTCACGTTAACACGATATATACTGTATATACGTGTGTATAGATACATTGGCATACGTATTAATTAGATGTCTATATGTACATGCAAGTTAAAGTTGCAGTTGCTGCTGCTCGTGCTAATGAGAGAGTTTGCTCAATTGTTAACTCTAATTACAACAGATTTTTTATGCTTTCGTTCATATTCTAGTCTCGTATATATAACATCATAAGGGTCTTATTTAAGCTCAAAACAGTAGAAACACGTTTCACAAATGTAATTGGTAATACAGTTTGGGATGGAGAGATTTCAATTGGAATTATTCAAGATATATTGTATCACGAGATATTCGGAAGCCCAGAGAGTAGATATTTTTACAATGTTATGGATACAATGATATAGGTATCTTTATAGTTATGGCAACATGCTAGACTTTAGTCTATCTTAAGTTAATTAAATTTTCACAAAAAAAAAAAAAAAAAAAACATATGGTTTACATTTAGTATATGTTAGTAAGGCTCATGAATACTAAATATATAAATGAGTTTGCTAACAATGAAACAGTGATTTATTGCACGGTGGATCATGTCAAAAAGAAATTAGCTTAAAGAACTAAATTTGTGAGATGTATTAAATGATAAAGAATATCAGTCTAAGAAATAGATTTGTGACTGCAAAACGATTGAGACAAAGAACAAAGTACATGAATTATAAATCTAGTCTATAGTAGAGAAATGCGGTTAAAATACATTCAGCTGAATTAGCTTAAACATGTTTTCGAGAAATATCCCTAATATTTTCTACTGCTTGAGCGTGTTCCACAATTATTTTACTTTGTGCGTTATATAATATTCTACAGAATTTGCTGTTGGGCTATAAATGCAACGAGAGCTCTGGAGATCCACTGGTTGTATGAAAATGATTGCCTAATAATGCGCACTGCTCGCACACTCTCTATCTCTCTCTTTCTTTTTCATTACTATTTTGTTCGTTTCTATTCGAATTGTGTTTTCCATATGAGAAGTAAGACTTCAAAGTTGTTATGCGTTTATTCTTCTCTCTTTCTCTTTCTCTGTCTAACTATCTATGTTTGATGTATCTGTCTGTGTTCTCTCTCTCTCTCTCTCTCTCTGTCTGTCTGGCGCTCTCACACGCGCTTGGGCTTGCTGACGATCGTATAGTTGAGGCCGTTGTAGTTGCGATGATCGAGGGCGGCGTCGTTGCTTATGTTCGTTGTGGGCGTGGCACAGAGGCCCGTTACATTGCTGCTGCTACTACTACTGCTGTTGTTGTTGTTGCTGTTGCTATTGTTGTTTGTGGCGGGCAGTGTCGTGTTATTATTATTGACATTATTATTATTATTATTGGTATTATTGTTATTATTATTATTATTATTATTGTTGTTGCTGATGGCAGTATTGTTGGTGGCTTTGCGCAAGACCCCATAGCCCAGGTGGCTGTCGTCGGCCTTGCGAAAACTTTCCGTATCGGGACTAGCAATCAGTTCGTATTCATTCGGCGGCGGCGGACTGCAGCGTAGACGATTCGCAGGCAGAGTTACGTTCACAATGGTCTTGTAGCCGCTGGAGGTTTTGTTGTTCGGCGATAGAAAGTCGAGGCGGTCGTAGTTGGCGTCCGGCGACACCAGCACGCCCACGCCCTCGCCAATATCAATGTCTATTATCTTGGGCGTGCTGTTGCCGCTCGTCGCGCCGCTGGTGTTCAGATCCTTGCGCTTGTCGCGCTGCGACTGCGATCGCTGCCGCACAAAATCGCTGTCACAGCTCAGCGCTGAGGGAATGCGCTCGCAGTGGCGCACGTCGCCGACGCCGCGCGTCTTCCACGCATCGGTTATGTTTTCAATGGACTCGTAGTCACGCTCCATAGCCAGCTTGTTGCAGCAGCTCTCGTTCCTCAGCGGCAAGTCGGGCGGACTGCCGCCGCCGCCGCTGCTGCCACCGCCGGCACGCAACGGATCTGGGGAGGCAGGCTTCAGTATCACAGCCGAGCCACTGCTCTTGCCGTTGGCATCCGATGGCGACGATGTGGTTATGGCAACCGGTTCATATTTCAGAAGATTCTTATATTTATCACATTGAGTTATGGTGCCAGTCAGTACAGTTGCTGCCGCTGGCAGTGAGGCCGCAGCAACAGCTGCAGCCGGGCCCATGCTGAGCTTCTCCAGCGGAGTGGGCAGCTTGCGCGGCGGCTTGTTGGGAATGTGCTTGCCGGCTGCCTGCGATGGCACGGAGAGGCTGATGCTGTTGGCGCTGCCGTTTGCCGAGAAGTTGTTCAGCGAGTCGTTGGAGCTGATGAAGCCGCGCAGCGAGATGCAGCTCTGCGTCGAGTTGATCTCGAATTCGCCGGCGTGCGGGTTGCTCGAGGGCGACGGCGGCAGCGGGCTGCGCGAGCCGGGCTCCATGCAGGCGGCGGCACTGAACTGATTCTCGACGCACTCGATGCTGCTGAGGCTGTCGCCGCTAATCAGCTTCTTCATCGACTTCATTTTGGCGGACATGCAGCGAAAGACCTCCTGCGGATTGGTGTGGTCCAGCGTGAAGACGCCCTCGCCCGTCGTGCACTTGCGTCCCGCCTCGAACTGGAACTTACCATCCCTATAGCCGTATTTGCGGATGAAGCGATACGGCCACATGGCAATTGTCACGTTCAGATCCTCCGACTTCAGCTGCAGCTCCGTCGGCGTCATCTGCAGCATATACGTGCGCGGCTCGATGTTGCACCGAATGGACGCCTCCGACGGTATCAGAGTTATAATAAACAATCCGTCCTGTAGGGAAACGAAATATACATATATGATTATTACCATTATGACTATTCTATTGTGCGTGCGCCAGCTGTGTTTTCTTTGCGAAATCAAGAGCTTTGCAAAAAGAGAAAAACCAGCAGAAAGACGCGACCACAGTTGGCTCGTGTTTGTTTTTCTAAGCGATAAGCGATAAGCAATTTACTTTTTTCTCCATATTTCGCTCATGCATTTGTTTATGGAACTTTTGGAAAACAAAACAGTTGTGTTATTTCTTCTTATCGTATTTCCTAACAAAACACTATGAATTGCTTTGCTGTTCTCTTTTTCCCCCCTTTTTAGCATTGTGCAAAAAAAAAAAAAAACAAAAATAATATAAATATAAGAGCATCTTTTTGATTGTTTGTTTAGGTATCAATTTCTATCTAAATTAAATTCATTTTTGTGCCATATTTGTAAATGATACAAATAACTTATGCATGTTTATTATGAGAGTATCCCTATACTATTTCCGTGTGACTCGATTTCCATATACCATAGTATCATCTCTTCCTTACTGTTGTACTCCTTATGATTCCTCTTTGTGTTTTATATTCGGATAAGCTATAGTTTATGTAATGTATTGTAAGAGCATCATATCTTATGCTCTTTCTAGATATAGACATGTCTATCTACCTTACTGTCCCATCTCTTCCTTACTATTTTTACTACTTATGGTTCCTCCTTGTGCTATGCTTTGTGTCATATCCGTAAATATATGTAACACATTTTAAGAGCATTTCTGATTTTTTAGGTTTCTCAATTTATATCAATTTCACTATCTCATCTACTAATCTATTATTTATTTCATACGTGAACCTAACACACCTTTCATTTAGTCTCTCATAAGTGTTTCATATTCTTCTTTAGCTCTGACTCCATTTTACATTTATTAATTTATTATTATTTTTTATATTTCGCCAGTATTAAATGTATGTTCTTCGATATTATCTGCCCTTATATAATGTAAACATTATTCGTCTCATCTTTCCGAGGTTTTATATAGTTGGCCTTGGCCCTGAACCTTAGCTAGCCTTGAATATACAGCCATTTCAATACACGTATTCCTTTTCGACAACATCCTAGTTGGCATATTTACTGAAAGGAGATTCATAAATTCTCAGCGAAAACTTTTTATAAAACTTTTTATACAATTGAAGTTTAGTTTCTTGTGAATATTTGTTTTGGATAGTACGAAATTCAACGTGCGTAGCATGGATTCCTCATATACTGAAATGATTAGGCGTAAACTAAAGATTCCGAATCAAAAGAAGAAAAAACAGATCTGGACACCAATACGAGCTATTAAAGAGGACTGGGACGATGCAAAGACTGCAAAATTAAAGCGTGCAGAGGAGCGCAAGAAAATAGCCAATTTCATAAAAGCCCAAAGGGCCCTGTGCGAGGAGGACTCTGACACCGAAGAGGAAGAGGAAAACGAGGAGGAAGAGGAAGATTACAAGGAGACTAGCTTAATGGCAGCGACTGATATACAGCGACAGCAGCTTATCCACGATGGCATCAAAGAGCAATCGCGACTAAGCCACGAGAAATGGGACAATGTTATCAGCAAGGAAGTCGCATTTCTTAACGATCTGAAACGCGAGAGTGTCTACACTCATAAGCTCTCGAATCCCGTACCGATTACAGAAAAACAGAGTGCCAAAAAAGCTTGCGAGGAGTCTTTAAATACCCTAGAAGAAGTCAAGCAGCTGATGACCAAGCGAATGCCCAAAATACGACTGGACGACTTCCTGACCGAGCCACTTGCCAACTGGGACAACAATTTACTACCCAAAAAACCACCTATAGTCGACGAGCTCTTCTCTCTATTTCGCGACAATATTGGACCCACTTTGGCCGTTGTTGTCGACGGCAAGCGGTTCTATTGCCATTCCCTACTGCTGGGCATGGTCTCCGAGTTGTTCAACTATCGCGATTTTTCGCACGTGCTCTATTTGCCTGGCTCGAAGATACAGGCCCGCACCTTTGTCAACATCTATCGCTGGATGCTCGAGCCAATTAATTCGTTGTCGCTCAAGCAGCTCGTTGAGTTGCTGCGCGGCGCCCAGTTCCTTGCCATCGAAGAGCTCAGCAGGCAACTGTGGGAGTTCACCCAGAATACACTCGACTCAAGGGAGCGCGTTATCCCCATGTATACCGTCGCGCAGCGCGTGTGCGTTAACGTCGAGAAGATGCTAGCACCCTATGTGGGACGCATATGGCTGCCGTACGTGTGTAGCGCGGAATTCCAGAAGCTGGAATTTAGCAAAGTGCGACGGCTGCTGCAATTGGACAGTCTGGCTGTGAATTCGGAAATTGAGGTGAGTGCACTGCATCGATATCAACTGAGAACCAATTACGATCACACTTTCCATCCGGCAGGTGCTATACTCGTGTGCTCTCTGGCTGCAGGTCGACTGGCCGCTCCGTAGGCGCTACACTGGTGATCTAATGCATTGTATACGCTTCGAGCTCTTGCCATTCGTATTCATGATGGTTTTCGAGAAGTGCAAGGATGGACCGCCAGCACTGAACTACGTCCGGCATTGCCCCACGATGCGCAGGCTCATGCACACGGGAATCGTACAGCAGTGAGTATACTAGAGATCAGCTATAGGCTAACAAGTATGACTAGTCGATGCCTTACGCCTTGCATTCGTATTAGACAATCCGAGGAGCACAAGTTTAAGGGTAACAATGGCCGCACTAAGCGTGATTGGATCTACGATCCATCTTGTCCGTATCATCATGGCCATGATTGCAACTCGGTGCGCTTTATTTCCTACAACGAATTCATCAGTTATATTAGGTGGATACAACGGGCCGGAGATCTATTCGGAGAACGTTTGAAACCCTACGATGCCGATGACATAGTCTGCTGTTAAAGCGAACGACTCCAAGACCGTCTTTGGAGCAAACGAATTTTTACCAAAGATCTACTACATTTTCTATATTATCAACATTCTAGACGAGCTTTTTGATTGATCTGTCTACAATAGCATATACATATAATATCTGTGTCCCATTAAAGTCTGTCGCGTGACTTTATAATATCTGATTCTGTTTTTAGTTGTGATGAAACTATTCTAGATTGCTTCACAAATCATGTAAAACTCTCAGTTTATCTATGAAGATCTTAAGATATAGTCATCCCTATTGTCTTGAACCATATTTCAAAGCTAGTGGACTTTTTCGTTCCTAACTCCTGTAGACTTTTCAAAGCAATAACACCGGAATAAGACTATGTTCCAGCTCTTTAAAGTCTGCTTCTCTATAAATGCAAACTAATTGTGGAGGATATCTCCTCGTATCTGCGCTTACAGCTTCTTTCACTTACAAATGAACTGCAATATAGATCATTATCCTCTTCGATGGCACCGTGGGCGGCATGAAGGCCGCTGTTGTCGCAGAAGGCAACAGTTTGGAGTGCTGTGACCCAATCCTTGAGCTCCTCATCGCTGTTCGTGTTCAGCGTAAGTTGAACGTTACGCTTGACAATCTGTATGAGATTCGCTGGTGGCGGTTCCTGTGTGATCTTTACGCAATTCTCGAGCGTAAAGATCTTTGGATTCTTGTCATCCTTATTCTCGCATATCTCCAGGCGTGCAATGCCATGGCGACTGGCTTTGAATAAGAGACAATAACGACTGCATGATTTCTGAAAAACAAAATATACAAAATATATGAGATATAGTGTAGGAGTACATCTAATGGTATATGGTTGACGATATTTTTTGAGTGATCTTTAAGGGTCTCTGTTTAGCCAGTACATGCTCTTAATGCCAGACTTTGTTATAGAAGTATATAGAATATAAATATCAATCTTCGAATTCAGCAAATATTCAGCCAAGCTTCTAAATATTTGTTAAGTATAAGCTGAGTTATACATATATATATATATATTTATTCATAGAGCTTGATATATCTTTGTCTTTTAGTTTGCTAACTCTTCGAGTACATCTCGGAGATTTTGTTGTTTATTAATTTGGTGTTAGCCTCGCACTAACCATTGTAAGATCGAGTTTTAATGTTGTGCTAATCAAATTTCCAACGAAAATTCGAGCGTTACTTACATAACAGAACAACAACAACAACGACAACGACAACAGCAGACGTAAGTATTTGTGGCTGGGCACGGCCCCAATCCTCAGAGCTGAGAGAGACATGGAGTCGCTTAAGCACACTTAAGAATTCCCTGACATATGGAAATAAGTATATATATATAAATATATATATACATATATCTATCTATATACATGGATGAATCCAAAAAAGCAGCCGTCATCGCGAGCATACATATACATATAAGCAGACACCGTATGTGCTTGACTGTGTGTGTGTGTCAGGCGCGCACACGCAAATCGAAAATATGTTCGGCTCGCCGTTTGGCATGCTTCTCTCTTTCTCCCACCTTATGCTACTCATTTGTATGCAACAAGTATGCAGATGGAGATATCTACACACGTATACACACACACACAGAGGCACGCAAGTCTGTGCGCACATGCATACATACACTCACACACACTCACGCACACATGCACATGGCGAGGGTCCTGTTGTAATACGCAATTGCCAAATGTATTAAAATTGCATTTAGAATGTTTAAGGGCATTGCACATTTGTGCAGTTAGTGTGTTAGCTGGTAAATGAGCAAGTTCTTTGGCAGGCTCTTACCTTTTTCGAGATACGATTTAGCGAAAATCCAGTTTGTGTTGGAACATTAAGATATCCAGCCAAAACAGGTATTTCAACATCCATTCTGTTGAGGCCCGTTGCCGATGCTTCGCGTTTGCTTATTCAATTGGCCAATGACAAAAGGCAATCTTGTCCGTTTTCATATATGCTTAATTATTTGTGTTGCTTGACGAATTGCAATTTGAGATTCACACTTCATATTTACATTTGACCGCAACAAAAATAAACGCAACCGCAGGCCCACAATTCGAGTAACTTTATTTATTTATGCGCTTCCAGAGCTGCATTCTATATGCTACAATCGAAATCGAGTTATCACACAACATAGTGATGGCAACGCTATCGAATATCGCTGATCGTCAACGATCGTGCACTCATCGATAAATATTTAAATGGATTTTTGTGACATGCTCAAGCATAGTAATAGTGTTCATGATTGCATATATTTATGTTCGATTTTCTGTGCAAAAAATGTAAATAAATACTATCATAATGTAACTGCACTTCGAATTGAACATTTCGCATTTAATGGCCACACTTAGTACGCTAGATATTCATAACAGCAACACACAAATTCGACTTGTGGCGAAGCACGAACAGACGATGTATCGATATATCGAAGAAGAAATTGGCACTGCCAACCTGTTACATACTTCACTGTGAATGGCAAAAACATTAGCATACGGAGCCGTGCAAAAGTTGGATTTTGTGCAAAAAAATAAATAAATAAAACATGGCACACGACCGGGAGGTGCTGCGTATGATATGGGAGGGTCAAATTGGCATTTGCTTCCAAGCAGACAGCGAGGAAATTGTCGGCATCAGACCAGAACCCTTCTATTTGATGGTATCACGTCTCAGCTACTTGCCCCTGGTCACAGACAAGGTAAATACAACCAACAAAAAACAAAAACAAACCCTTTGAATCTATACGTAAACACATTGCGTTTTGCGTTTCTGTTAACAGGTGCGAAAGTACTTTACCCGCTATATTGCTGCCGAGCATCAGGATGGCGCTGTTTGGTTCGATTTCAATGGAACGCCGCTGCGTCTGCATTATCCAATAGGTACTTAAAAATAGGCGGCATTGTAGGCGTGGCAGCTCGAATTGTAAATTTAAATCTTTTGCTATGCACAGGTGTGCTGTACGACTTGCTGCATCCCAATGAGGACGGCACGCCCTGGTGCATTACCATACACTTCTCCAAGTTCCCCGAAGAGACGCTCGTCAAATTAAACACAAAGTACACAGAGATATAATATATTTATATATATTTAATTGCTATATGATTGACAGCTAATGAGCTTTATTAACGCTTGCAGAGAACTGCTGGAATCGCATTACCTGGCCTGCCTCAAGGAGGCCGACGTGCTGAAGCATAGAGGCCTTGTCATCTCAGCCATGCAGAAGAAGGATCACAACCAACTCTGGCTGGGCCTGATCAATGACAAATTCGATCAGTTCTGGGCGGTCAACAGACGCCTCATGGAACCCTACAGCGACCAGGAGTCATTTAAGAGCATTCCAGTGCGTTTCTACCACGACGATGTAAGTGCAAATAGTCGAATAACTTCTGATTAGGCCTATTTGAATTTACAAAGTCATTTATTAAGCAAAGAGTAGGAGCTTAGAAAATATGCTACTATGCAGGCGTTAATGTTATGTGAGTAACAGTAGTTGAAGTACTAAGAGGTTAACAAGTGGAATGTAACGTAGTAGAAGTCAAAGAAAGAGGAGTTAAAAGACTAAGAGCAAAATAATTAATAGTATTCGTAATACTAAGAGAGGAGCTTAAGAACTAGCAGGGAAAGTAGTATTAGAAGTAAACAAATGAGATAGAGCTAAGGGATTACGTTAAGTAGTAGTATTAGAAGTATGAATAGGAAATACTTAGAGTTAAAGACTAATAGGCAAAGTAGTATTGGAAATAATAGGAGTAGAAATAAGTAATACTAAGAGCTAAATGTAAAGTAATATTATAAATAGTAGGAGTAGGAATGGGAGATAACGAAAGTTAAGTGCTACGGTTCGATTTTGATATTCATATCGATGCATCATTATGAAACAATTATGTATTTCTTAGTATACGCTGATTATGGTCTTTCGCCTTAAAAATGTCATATTGTGATGTTTATTACCAATCTAAGAACATCAAATTCATACAAATCGGCCCAAACATTCTAGAGTCATAATGTAAGCAACTAACATGACATTAAATCGTATGTGATGGTATGGTGTGAGGCTTTAATAGCTATAAAGTTGTGCTAGCTAGGACCTCTATTGGCTTTAATATAGAATATTTTATTGGCCTGTAGGTGTACTACCTTAACTTATCTTTCTGGAACTATACCTATAGACATTTGGTTTTTCTTAATTTGGTCGGGCATATTTTTTGTCCTATTTTCCAAGACGAGTATATATATATAAAAAATTACTGAAGTCTCTAGCATTCATACTGGTGAAATGATTTACTTGGAGGTAGACAGGTGCACGCATACAGGTAATGCACTAAGCCAATATACTCCTTTCACTTTGTGAACGGACATAAGAATATCCGTACATTATGTACCTAACAGAGACATTTTGAACGCAATAAGGCAAATGCATACGCTCTAAAAACGCGTTAGCTAAGCAGTTGATTTCTTCCTGGGTTTTCGGGTCTGCTAATATTGGACGGTAGATTTTACACAGGTTTATTAATATCAGTCACGTAGACTTAAGAAGTAGGTTCATGAAAACTAACAGTTTGATCGGTTTCTATATCCATTATCTATGCTAGTATTGCTTTCCAATGATTCCTTAATTCAAAGGTGCATTTTCTTATGATGAATATAACAGAGCCTGTTTTAGAGGTATTTCTACCACTAAATCCTATTATTTAGCTCCTACTGTTATCAATACTTGTTTAGTTACTAATCATTTCACTTTTAATATCTCCAACTCCTACTCTTATTACTAATATTTTTTTTTTTATTAATGTTTTAGCTCTTAGTATCCCCTAATCTTACTCCTAATGTCACTTTGTAGTATTATTATTACTGTAGTTTTTAAGATTCCAAGCATTGCAAACGAAACCACTGAAAAGGAAAAAGAAATTTAGTTAGCATTCCCAGACATCGTGCTTCCGAATCACAAGAATAAAGATACTTGAGGGAAAATTTGAAGGTGCAGGATTTCTTATTCCGATGATTCCGATGATCCCAACCGATTTTCCGGTTGAGTTTAAATGACTTCAATTTCCAATACGTCTTGCATTCGCTATGGCAATTAACTATGAAAAATCCTTATATGTTTGGGGTTTGAATATAGAAAATGAATTTATTTCACATGTTCAATTGTACATGGCATGTTTAGGAGTAGGAACAGCATCTCCTTTTTTATTTTATGCACATTATAGAAAATCGACAAATGTCGCATATTAAAAACGCTCCTTTACTGAATCGTCAATGAGTCGCGTTTCATTATAACACACGTATTGTTGAACAAAATTTTATTCGCCAGGTCTGGTATCTTTACCTAGACATAGGTATAAATTCCTGGGGTTTTTAGGCACGCTTACTATATGCGTTTGCTAAATGAAAAACTATATATTACTGATTTCTTGATCATTGATCTCCTTTATAGAGTTTTGACAAGTTGGATAGCTCCAAATCCTTTCATTATGCTACATTCATTAACAAGCCAAGTTAATTCTTGCCCACTGGCCTGGCAAATCAAAAAAAAACCCATATCTTCCATTCTGCCAAATTACCAAATTCTGTAGGTAAACCGCTGTTATCTATATCTGTATTTGGACCTATAGATAATAATATCAATAAATATAATAATATAATAGAAATAATATCAATTAATATAATAATATTATATTATTAATATTATAATAGTATTATACAGTCACTAATTGTCTTGCATGTTTAATTGATTTATGAACAGAAGATGTGTTCGACAATGTCTTATTGTCAAGAGGCTGTAGAACACCTATTGGGTAATGTCACTTGTGCAAATCCTTCTCATTGCTCTGCCAGGTGGCAACTCTGTCAGCCATAATAATCTAACCTCAAACGATGATAGATATTTACTATGATCATTTATTCGAATTAGTTAATAAAAATATTAAAATAAGTTGATTTAGGCCAAATTTGATGTGTAGGCGCTATAAGACTAATTGATTTTATGGCAGCTGTAAAGCTTGTTTGATAGAGATATTTTGGAAGAGACGTGTTAATTGTTATATGATATTGGCGCATTTTACAATGTAGTAGATTGTGGCATATCTAAGCTGACGTCGGCTAAGCCCTATCTGGCACGTGCAGCATATTTAAACTGAAGATATGGAGATAATGCTCTTCTCACTCTCTTCCTCTCACTCTCTCTCTCTCTCTCTCTCTCTCTCTCTTTTAATAGGATTTTACGTACATGCAGAAATTAATATCGCCGCTGAATGAAACTGGACAAAAGAAGAATCTGGCCGACCTGATGGCCGAATTATCGACACCTGTGCGCAAAGCAGGTGAGTGCACATACCTAATATAGAACAATGTATATATATATATATATGGATCTAGCAGATATTGGGGCATTTGTTACACTCGCAGCTATCAATTAGCCGCAGCCACTCAAAGCCATTTGCTGGCATTCTTATAGCAGCATCCTTAACAGCCAAGTCTTTGTTCCTCCCTCTCTCTCTCTCTCTCTCTCTCTCTCTGTCCGTCTCTTTATCGTCGCATTCATTAGAAAAGCGGCCAAAAAAAAAAAAGGTGCCAGTCAGTCTGGCCGAAACGTCGTCTTGTCGGCTCTCGCTGACTTATTTATTTTTCTATTGAAGCGCACACAAAACGAGGCAAAGCCGCTGGCAACGCCGCCGACGTCGCAGTCGCCGCTGCCGTCGCTGCTGACGTTACTGCCAATCATTCCTCAATTCATCAATGTCGCACAGCAGCAACAACAACAACAAAAGAGCTCAAAATTATTGAACAATAGCCCCAGGCAGTCCACGGGACTCAAAAGCCGAGAGCCGAAAGCCGAGAGCCGAGGGCCGAGGGCCGAGGGCCGAGAGCTGCGCAGGTTGCCTGTTGGATTTTTGTGTTTTTTTTCTTTCTTTCTTTTTCTACTTTTTTTTTTTGTTCGCTTCTCTTTTGCCCAAGTGTTTTTCGAGCCATTCAGCTGCCTAGACAAAACGTATGCAAGTGTGTGTATGTGTGTGTGTGTGTGTGTGTGTGCAACAATAGAGTGCGTGTGGATTTTTCGTGGCAAGCGAACGTTGCAAGCGTCGCTGCTGGATTCCAACTGACCTGCGGCGCCGGCGACAGAGGACGCAAGTGCGAGCGAGTCGGCGCATAGCCGACTGATTCTGCGTACATGTGTGTGTGTGAGTGTGACTATCCATGTGTGTGTGTGTGTGTGTGCCGTGTCGCAGTGGCTTAGGTGCAATAATAGCATTGGGAATTCCACAGTTAGACAAAAGGCGGAACTAAATACCTGCGGCTGGGATTTACGAATTACCACGTGAACAACTACACCAGCTATGCACATGTGTGTGTGTGTGTGTGTGTCTGTGTGTGCAACAGCTAATGCCAGAGCTAGCAGTGCGCAGGCCTCTTTCATTGAGAAGCGTCTAACACTCGACTGCACCAAGTGTGCGCGCTCTCTCTGCCCTCTCTCTTCCTCTTTATCCTTGCAGCGAGGGACACCTTGTGGCATCTGTTTTCGCTTAGAGCGAACAGCAGGTTGGCCCTCTGTCCTGCGTCCTGCGTCCTGCGTCTGCAGCGGGTATTTCCCCGGACTACAAGGTGTGAAATTTTTATTTGCATGCTTCGCCCCGCACATGCTTTGCGCTGTTAGCAACATTTCGTTTTATTTGATTTTCGCTTTTTTTGTTTCCTTCTTGTTCTGCTTCTTGTGTTTCGTCCTGGTCCTGGTAATTCCCATTTGAAAGGTGAGAGATTTGCCGGTGCACCCAAGCGATCCTTTTTCGTCCAATGGATGGCCACAATTTTCTAGCCGTAACACGTATTTTCCCAAAGGTCATCCAACGTAACAGTTGCAATACATTTCCCTCGTCCTTGATGCACTCACACGCAGCAATACTAATGCACTCACACACACTCGAACACACACACACACGCATTGGTAGCAGCTCTTAAGTCTGGCTTAAGTGGGCCAATGGATCAGTCCAGTGCCGCACACTTAGACACAAGTTAATTCCCGATTAGGTCAATTGAGCGCCCCCAGCAAAGCGAAACACTAAGAAAATCTCGCATTGATCGGCTGGGAACATATAATTGAGCAATTACTTAGCCAAATTGATTGGTATTTTCATTGCTTAAGTCATTAGCATTGGCATTATATTAATAGTATTATCATGATTAGTATCATTATCATTTTGTATTTGTTTTATCATAGGTGTAATCATTATGATCAATGATGAAATGTTCTCTACCATATTCATCATTATTATTAATATTGGTATTAATATAATTATTATTAATACTTGTATCATTATTATTTATATGATTTTTAACTTTACTGTATCATATATAATTATATATATATATTTACTATTTTTATTACTATCAGCATTATCATTGATAGCCTAGGCGCATATAATAGAGCAGTTTCTTAGCCAAATTGATTGGTATTTTTATTAGCTTAGTCATTAGTGTTAGCATTGGTATTAGTACTATGATCATGAGTAGTATCATTATTATTTTTTATTAGTGTTATCATTCATTATATTGTAATCATTATGATTAGTGCTAATATTTTCATAGCAATTTTCATCATTATTATTATAATTATTATAAATATTATTATTAATATAATTATTATTTGTACTTGTATCATTATTATTTATATTAGTACTTCTATTGGTAGCATTACCTATTATTATCTGTACTGCATTATCATAATTATCATTAGTATTACTATTTTTATTGCTGTTAGCACTATCATTTTAATTTCTATTATTATTATGATCGTTTCTTAGAATGATTATTGATTTCATTGTTGTTATAATGATTATGATATTTATCATAATATTGTTTTTATCATGATCAATTTTTTGCCATATTATTTTAGGTTTTATCATTATTATTTTAGGTTTCATCATAGTCCGGATTATTATCATTTTAATATTTCTATTATCATTATTGTGAATCATTATTAATTGTATAATATGATCATGATAATTATTGCTATTATCAGTACCAATTTCGTTTGATCAGTATTATTTTAATTTGTAATATTTCATTGCCTGTTATGATCATTATCATTATAATCTTTGATGTTACTATCATAATCATTAACATTCTCAGTTCAATCTGTTACAACCTATGCGAACCTCAGGACCTCAGCAACAGATAACATTATTATCATTATCAATATAATTAAAGACTAAATGAGCGTTAAAAACCGTATTTGTAGTCCTTATAAAAGTTGTACAAGGCAAGTTATCGCCAGAGTCATACAAATGCATTTGATCAGTTCGTCTTACTATATAAGTGTGAACACATTTCTGGATTGACCATGTCGAAATATATTCCTGATCTGTTTAATTTAAGATTATTGGGAATATTTGGAATATCGATTATTATTATTTTATATACAAAATATTAGTATGACTGAGCACTAAATGTTCAGATCACATAATTTAGAGATAAATTCAAAATTTTGAAAAAAATTTAAAGCGAATATTAAGGATAACAAATTTCTATTAATTTAGATGTTTTTATTACGAGCACTTGAAGGTTCTACAGAAAAAAAAGAAATTGATTACTTCATGAAAATAGTGGTGAAAACTAGTCTAAGATAGCCTAAGTGCATATAATATGTTGAATATATATTTTTTGATCCAATAGTTGGTTTATCTCATGCGTAGTGCCGCACTACTACATATGTCCATGAGCAGAACTGTGTATAAGAGTATAACTCGTGGGTATATGTTGAAAACTCTTTGGATCTGTCTCTTAAAAATACATATATTATTGCTCCTATTAATGTGCGCCCCAGTGTGATTATCTAGATCTTTCAATGTTATTTCTTAGTAGAAACAAAAAATCTAGTAATTTATGAAAAGCAATTTTACATCAATAGAAACGATTTTCCAATCAAGAAACATTTCTGTTTTCCGATTTATGCAAAAGTTCAGCACATAGAAGAACGCCCCCAAGAGTTGGGAGTACGTATGCTCTACGCAGACCGAACCGAACCGAAAACTCATTCAATGGATATGTTTATGAACACACCCCCAACCCGCAACCCCCATACCTCCAAACCCCCACACACACGCGCATAACATGAGTTGTTTATAGTGGGGGCTCACTGCGTCTAACATTGCCTGTAATGATGATCCGTTTAGTGGCCCCTTCCAGTTGCTGCGCCCCCACAACACCCCCCCCCCCTCCCCCTGCCCCACCTTTGCCGGTCTCTTGCCAATTGCAGTTTTGGTGTAAAAGAAGAAAGAAACGTTTTGCCGCCATCCGCATCCGCCATTGAAACACCCACAAATCACATTCAAAACGTGGTCAACTGTCAGCGGGTGGACGGGGGGAGGCGGGGGCAATTGCACGCACGTACGTCTAATGGGTGTGCGTGTGCGTGTGTGTGTGTGTGTGTAATGCGTGCATTTTCATAGAAAATTTGTATTTAAATTGAAATGAATTTCAAATATACAATGCAGTCGTCGTGGCGGTTCAAAGTAGATGCCATTCCGAGAAATCAAAAAAACCAAGCAACAGCAACATCAACTACAACAACAACAACAACAACAGCTAAAGGCGGCCCGAGAATCTAAGACGCGTCAAAAATAAAGAAAACGCATTTCTGTTCGACTGCGCTGCCGCGTCGCTGTCGCTGCCGTCTACTTTTTTTACTGTGTGTGTGTGTGTGTGTTTTTTTTTGTTTTTGCTTCGCTTTTATTTTTTTGTGCAGTGCGCGCGGCATGGGGAGCGAGTGGTTGGCGGGAGCCCATAGCACAGGCGCTTTCATGATTTGCCGCCGGCTGTGAGTGGCGGATCTGGCGTTCACCGGAAAGCAGCGTCAGCTTCAGCTACAACTACAGCAACAGCGTCGGCGTTGGCGTTGGCGGCGGCGTTTTGGCTTTTTGAATGCTCACACACACTAGCCAGTTGCGCTCTCTCTCTTCCTCTCTCTCTCTCTCTCTCTGTGTATAATGCTCTCCCAATTTGTGTGCGTACGTGCGTGCTGGGCTGCGCCTGTATTGGTATTGTTTGCGCCTATGTGTTTGCTAAGGCTGCTCTCGAATGTGTGAAAAGGAAGTTCTGAGATATCACCTCCGCTTATTTGTATTTACACCTCCACCTCCGCGGGCAACTTCAACTCCACCTTGCCCGTCGGAAATCGCACCTCGCTTGTATATTTATCGCGCTGCTCCGTCGCCCCGTCTCAGCCTGTTGCTATTGCTGCTGCATCATATCTTTTATGGTCAGCAGTTTCGGCTGCTGCCGCTGCTGCTGCTGTCTCTCTTTGGCATTGTTATTGTTGTTGCTGTCGCTGCCGCCGCTGCTGCTGCCGCTGCTGCTGCTTGTTGCTGTGTTGCATTTGCCACCTTTGCATTTGCTTAGTTCCATTTCGACACATTTTCGTTTGCATTTCGTCAATCAGACAAACAATGCGCACTGCAATCAGGACGACCCTCGCCCTCGCCCTCACTTGCTCTCTTTGTGTGTGTGTGTGTGTGTGTGTGTGTGTGTCTGTGTGTTTGCTTGACAATTGTTTGCGCCACGCCCTGGCATTTTGGGTGGGCTGCTTGGTCCGCAGCGCGGCAGCTGCACACAAAAATAACAAAACAAAAAATAACTAAAATGCAAGCAACAAGTTGGTCCTTTGAATTCATTTTGTCTCTCACAAATTTTGAACGAAATCCGCTTAAAATTTAACGTCGTTTCCACTGGAACGACACTCACACACACACACGCACACTGACTGACTGGAAAGCTCCTCGTCATATTAAGCTCGCTCGCTCGCTCACGTTCGCTTGCCTTTAAGCTGAGCTTTCGGCTTTTGTCGTCGGCTTTCTTCGGCTTTTCTCTTAGCCGCTTGCCGTTCTCCTCGCTCATTTGCTGCGTTCGCTGTTTTATCAGCTTTTAACTGTTTACATTAGCGCCTTACAGCGAACCGTACTCACATCCGAATTATGTTCTCAATCAATTTGATCCCATCGCATGTCTGCCGCTGTCTGTATATACAGACAGCAGACCGCAGCGCATATCCAGCCGGCAGTCGTCTCGTCTCTATCTCTCTCTCGCTCTCGCGCCGGCACCTCCATTTCCTGTGCTACGTTTTGTTTATGTGCTTTTTGGCGCAATCTGCCGAAAAAAATGCCCAGTCAACAGCTTTCATACGCTTTTATGCGAAAGGGTATCTGCGCTTTATATTTCGATCGAATTCCATAAAATATCGAAAGTTAAGAATGGAAAAACTAACAGACGATGCCCTGTATTATATAATTTATATAGGAAAGATCGTTTGATATATGTTAGAACATAGTTAGGGTATTTAGCCGTTGGACATGCTTTAGCTAATTACATTTCCTGCTGCTTCAATTCAAATCCAATTTCAATTTTGTCTCTCGCCTTTGGTTGACAACTTTGTCTCTCAATCAAAACAAACTAACTGCAAAATTGTCAAGTAGAACCTCAACAGCAACAACAAACAGTTACAGCAACAACAAACAGTTACAACAACAAATAACAAACAACAATCCCAACAGACGGCGTAGGAATCAATTGATTTTGCAGTTTTAATCGAGTCACTGAACTGAACCGAACGAAAAGAAAATATGCAATCGATATGAATATATCTTTCGATCGCAGACGGCGGCGACGCTGACGACCGGAACTGCCGATCGCCGGGCATTGCGACAATGAATCGCTAAACAAAGATACTTTATCTATAAAACATTCGAACCGCAACATTAATCGACGCCAGGCAATGCCGAATATTCTAGTCCATTACCGAAATTCCATTTGGAAATGGAGAATTTACAGAGCTTTTCATGATCTTGCAGTTGGATATACCATATACATATATAGAGGTATAGTTTATGAAAAATGATTAGGTAAAGCTTAGCAGGAGAACGAGCTAAATATAATATATAAATATAATAAACATGTAGCCGAATGAAATAATAAGATATGATCTGTATACTATACAATATATAGACATAAGCTGACTGTTTGATCTATTCAGATAAACCAAGGCATGAGCTATAGAGATTGATCGCTTAAAGTCGAAACGCCAATTGCTATTGCTATAACAGTCTTTACTAACCCAAATATATATATTTATGGATCATAGATCAAAGATAGAAAGAGAGAGAGAGAGAGAGAGAGAGAGAGAGAGGGCTGGAGAGTATCGCCTGGCTATTGTTGGGTTTTATTCGTTTATAGCGCACAATCTATGAAATTATTATTATGATGATTGGCTTTCTTATCAGATACGTTGAACATTCGCGCTGCAATGGTTTATTTTTAGGCATGAGCTATGCGCCTCCAAGACTCCAGCACGCCCCAAAGTCAGCTGAATCGAACAACAACAACAACAACAACCGGCAATGGTTGTCGTTTCGTCAATTGTGACTCAGTTGTTGTTGTAGTTGTTGTTGCCTTCGATAATAAGACTGTTTGGCGCCATTCTTTGCATTGGGCTCGTGTGCGATTCAATATTCCCAATGGCTATTCGATATTACCTTATTATTGTTGCATTAGTATTAGTATTAGTATTAGTTGTAGCTGAAATGTCGATAGCAGTAAAAGGGTAAGGCTATACTCATTAGATATTATTGCATTCGAGTATAATAATTATTAGTATTACTGATCGGTTTAGTATCAGAATTGAGTGCATTAGTTTAGGTGCGAGCAACAATGCCTAAGCATAAGTATATCATTTACATTAGTATTCACATTAGGATTAACACTATCATTAGCGAAGGTATTAGTATTTGAATTTACATCAAGATAGTTCATATAGTGTTAAAAAAAATGGTAGCATCATTCCCTTTAGAGTTAACATTAATGATAGTATTCACATTAGCATTAGTATTAACATCATAGGTTAGTTTTGGCATTAGCTTTAGCATTTCCAATAATATTAGTACTCGCATTATTATTATCAATAGTATAAGCGGTGAAAATTGTATTAAAATTGTCATTGATATTATCATTAGCATTCGTCTTGTTATTGGATTTATTACCATATAACTATTATAATTGTATTAGTATTGGCATTATCATTAGGGTCATTTTAGCATTAGTGTTTGCGTTTATAGTTGTACTTGCATTAGCATTATTATAAATATAAGCATTAGTATTAGTATTAGGATTCTCATAGTTATTATTAGTAGTATTAGCATTATCAAAAATAATATTATTTGCATTATCATATAATTAGGACAACTTTAAGATTACCATTAATATTTGGCTTTACCATTAACATAACTAAAGGTATTCTTTTTAGCAGTGTATTGTATTGCATTGTATTAGCATTAGCTTGAGCTTTAGCATTAATATGAGTACTCGAACAAGCTTTATCATTATCATCGACAGTATAATTGTCATTAGCACTGTCATTAGCTTTAGCATTAGCATTAATATTAGTATTCGCATTAGCATTAGCATTAACATTATTTATCATTAGCATTGTTATTAAGTTAAGAATTAGTATTCATATTAGTATTCGCATTTGCATTAGCGTCATCATAAGTATAAGCCTTAGCATTATCATTATCATAGGCATAATTATCATTAACATTGTCATTAGCTTTAATATTGGTATTCACATTAGCATTAGTATTGTCATAAACATTGTCATAGGCAACACCATGTCATTGTCATTAGCATTAGCATTACCCCAATAATTTTATGAATGCTTTAGCTCCCCTAAAAAAGAAGTTACGTACATACATACATATATCAGATATATCAGCTGCACATATGTATATCACGTCAAGCTCCTTCCTCGATCTTTGGACAACTTCACTTGACACACATTCAACAATGCAATGCGTTCTGTACTTATTTGCGTAGTGTCTAATGCGCTGTAGTCCACACATACGCACGGAGAGACATACATATATCATCATCATTCATGGATCACAGGCATTTCCATTCGGAGGGTTGGCGGAGGGCAATTGGCGGGTGGGCGCGTTTTATAAATCGAATCGAATAGAATCGTATCGTACATCGTTGTGCATATAATACGTATGCGTCCTACTTGAACTCGGGCCCGTTGCACAAATCTTATCTCTGGTCACACTCGTTCCTCGCGCCGCGCGCCTCGCTCAGTCGCCCGCTTCCCACTCTATGTAATCAGGCATTATCAGGGCTATACTATACCATATATGTATATTATATATATATTATAAATATATATATATTGTATATTGAATGCGATATGGCCCGTGCTCGTGTATGTGTGCTAGTTATTTGCTTGTGCATATATACTTATATGCGTGTTTGAATACCCTGAAGTCAGGCAGGGGGTATAATAGAACTGTGAATATTACGAACAACTTCAATATGTATCAGTATTTATAGATATATGTATATTTGTGAATATACAATCCCATTCTGTTCGCATCTGATCATATTTTATGATATATCTACCTGTGTACTTATCGATCTGTTCTTGTCTATGCATTTTCTATGATTATATCATGTATATATCATATATTCAATGGTCTTATTAGGTTTTAAGTGCAGGCAAAGCTTCATTAACTGATGGACAAATCAGAACTTTTTAATCAGATGAATTCAATATTAAGAATGACGATCTTTATAGAAAATACCATGTAGCGATCGCATAATATTAACGGATCCTTTCTAGAAGATCATAGCTGACTGATTCTACCCACTAATGGACTGAACAGACATAGACAGATGCATGAACATTTACATAAATCGATCCCAATTAGCTAATAGTCTAATATAATTATCCTCAAATTACAATCACTTTCGATCACTTATTGATCGAAACAAAAACTCTTACGAGCATGGACATGCCCTGAGATTTTTTACTTTCTATAGTGCACGTGCGTCTACAATTATGGCGCACTGTGCTAGAGTAATCTATAATTACAATATACCTAGCTATAATTATAAATGACGAAAGTCGAAACCAATGATCGGGCCACTTCAGAGCGTTGTTGTTGCTTATCGATTAACGGTAACGCCTAACCAAAAGCCTTTGCCCCGTGGTCGATAATGTGTGCCGTGATTTATATGGCAATCAGATGGCAGGAAATACTCATATATGGGCCTATATATAGTCGCAGATTATGCCAAGTGGGCGCCAATGCTGATTAAAACATCCATAAAGCGAGAGAATGGGAAAAAGGCCAAACAAGTGTAGATCGCTAATCGATAAATTAACGATAGCCCAGAAAACTCGATAAGAAATAATTGGTATGACGGTTCTACGGAACTAAACTGAAATGAAATATAAAATATATATGATATATATTAATCGATTCTTAACTAACTTCACTCTCTCCAATCTTCTTCCTTTTCTAATTTTCAGTGGGCTTTCGCACACATGGCATCGGCCTGCCGGAGGAGACGCAGCTGCAATGGATGTCTGAGCATATGAGCTACCCTGACAATTTTCTGCATTTATCGGTTGACTATGAGGACGCATAACTCAGCGTGAGAGAGAGCGAGAGAGCAATTACATGTTGGAGGCAGTTGCGAGGAGGTGCGCCAATCCAATGCTTTAACCCAGGGCCGATCTGCACACGGATCGATTTACACACACTATACCAATAACTGTAGCAACTAATTAATTATTAAGTTCAATGTACAATACATGAAATATTTATGTACCATATATTTATGCAATAATATATATAGCTTGATTTAGCATTTATACTATATACACACACATATACATCTAAAGCAAAATGGATTTGCACTCTGTCAATTCATCGATCACACCGATTCGTAATACTTATACGCGCATTATTCTTTTGCCGACCAACGGTTCGTGCCATTCTATTTATAGTCCACTGTACTGGGGTTCATTCAAACGGGCCGGGCTGGGCCGGGCCGGGCCCTAGGAACTGTATACAACGTGGCGAAAATCGTGCCATACATGCTTATCGATTTCAAAAGAAAAGTCAGCAGAGAATCAAAGAGACGAATTTCAAATACCCTGGACAGGAACTTAAGGTGGGAGTGATATATGAAATGGGTCTATCAATAGGTCGAGTAAATTCTACAGGAAGATGTTACTTCGGAACTACTGTATAATGCTATATAGAACTAATTGCAGTTGAGGGTCTTCGAGTTCATATATATATATTGTTTTTTTTTTTTTTCAATATTCAAGACAATTTTATTAAAATTATACATATATGGGAATTGAAGGGAATGATACGAATGTGACAGGTATAGTGCTTTGATTGCTACCAAATTCTGAGAAGCTGTATCTATTGATATTGATAAAAACTATACAGAACTAAAGCCTAATCCGATCAAACAATCCAATCGAACCGCATCTGGACATATGAGCTCTGTATCTCTTTGAAAAATCTGACTACACAATAATTCGATCGTTGCAAGGAAACTTACCAAAAATCCAACTTAAAAGACAAATTTGATTTATATCTACATCTATTATCATTCGATAGCTTTAACGATTTTTCAATTTACTTAGAGGGTATACAGCAGTCGTATCGAATCGAACCACTTGATACGCTGCGATGGGGCTCATTGATTAGATCACTCGCAATTTTTATCCGCTGTCAAGATAACGGCGACCTTACACAATATTTTAGCCAGCTCCACATTTTAGCAATATTTTATTCTGTTTCTATTTTCATTAATTATTTGAAGAGCATCGATTTGAAAATGTCAACTCTCTGGCTGCTAAAAATAGTGAACGCCACTCGAGAATGATTAATACGATGATAATTAAATACATATATATAATATATATGTTTATTCGATTACTATTCATTTATCTAGGTCGCTGGGTAAAATGGAATGAATGCCCAACCCAACGTGACAAAGAGTAAAAAAAACAGTCGAAAGGAAGCAGTGTGAGCTTTGGGAAATTTATGGCTTGGACTTGGCAAATCGTTTATGACAAACCACTTAAAGTTCAGATATGGACATTATCGGCAGAGTGATGGATCTGTGCGGACGGGTTTTGCATGTTTTGGTTATTTTTATTTGGGAACTGCAATAAACACATAGGATGAGAGACGTTCCGTTTGGACAGCGATGAAGCATATATTTGTCCATTTGGTCATTGATCGATCCGCTCACTTTGCTCTCTCCACATAGCTCTGGCTCACTCAACACTCTCGAGTGGAACCAATAACTTATGCTACAATAAACAATCGATTTATTTGCCAATTGCTACGAGTCCGGTCATGCATCAGTCACAAGCGATCCTCGTCGAGTGCTGATCAGTCCATCCGATAACTACGTATACCTAGACATATACATCTATATGTTTATTTAGTTAACTCAATGATCAGCAGCCTTTGATATTTTATCTATATTTGCTTGCTGATCACTGATCCTCGTCAATAATATCAACAGTTTACTGATCACTGATCCTCTCTGGTGATTCTAGATTCATATTGTGGAAACTTATAGGAGTATTGCTAGGTGACCTAGCTTAAAAGTGACTGTGAGTTCACAGATCTGATCATAGGTCTTACTGTTAGTGATCGCTGATCACTGATCACTGATCCTCTCTTGTAATTCTTTATAATAGTAGAGGTCATAAACTAGTTGAATGAACTGAGAAGGATATGTCCCACTATAGATAATATCATAGCTGTTACTTTTACTGATCACTGATCCTCTCTGGTGATTCAAAGTTTTCATTGTGGCAATTTATAGTATTTGTCAAAAACTAGTTGAACGAGCTTAAAAGTGTGAGTTCATAAAACTGATCATAGTTCTTACTTTAAGTGATCACTGATCACTAATCACTGATCCTCTCGTGTGAATCTTTATAGTCATATAGCTTATAAACTAGTTGAATGAACTTAAAAGAATATGTCAGATCATATGCAAGATCATAGCTCATTCTTCTACTGATCACTGATCAGTGATCCTCTCTGATGATTCTAGATTAATTTTATGCATTTCATAGTTGTGTATTTTGTTGAGTGATCTACAAGTAAAAGTCAAACCATCGATTATATTTATTATTTTATTTTTACTCCCTTTTAGTAGATCACCTTTCCTTGAAAGCTCCTGCTTATTGAATTTCAGCTAACTTTTGATTCCACTGATCAGTTCCATTTGTTTCACCTTTCTCTACCGTCAAGCTTTAGTTCCAGCCAGCCCCAGTCTTAGTTGTTTATACATTCATCTGTAAAGATGATCAACATTGATCTACTTGGTAGTATACTAATTAATCATAGCTTTAATATTGTGGTGCATATAGTATTTTCCGATTTGCCATGATCAAATTAGGCGTCTCCCAAATACAACAAGTTAGGATCTTCAGATAGAAGAAAGGCAAAACATATTGCAATACATAAGACTCTAACTATTACCTGCAGATCCTTCAAGGTGCACTTCAGACTTTCTTTAACTTTTTTTATTTAACACAATTTTATGACTTCGTTTATTTGTTGTTTTTCAGATTTGCGAATATGCTCTACATATAAAATGATCACAAATTGATAAGTCAAAGATAAGTAGGATATCAGTAGAATTCGCGTGTGTGGATCGGCACGAGAATTGCACTTGATTGGTTAAACACGTCATTGGATCGCATGATGAAATATACGAGTGTTTATTATGTACTTCCCCCTCTCCGCATGGGTTTTATGACGCCCCAATGAAAAGAGTTTAGTTCGGTTTGATTTGCTACTGCAATATAAACTGTTATCGTATTTTTTTTATATTTTTATTCTTTTTTTTTGGCGATATGGGGAAAGTGTTTTTCTAATGCGTAAGCAAATCGCAGTGAAGGGGAAAGCTGAGTTCAACCAAACGAATATTTCATATACTTACTATATTATATATAGAAGAATTCGTAAATAAGTTTTATGCAGTCGGAAGCGCTTGACTGCAAAATTCTTTAGTGTTTTCCTTTGATCGACATAGAAAACTGTGTGTAATTCATGATAAATTGCAAAATAAAAGTTTTGGCCGCGCAACGCCGGGCAACGTGCGCGCGTTAAAGCTTATTTATACGAAATGTTAAATAATATAATCTATATAAACAATTGGATGACCTTGCCAGATGCACTCAGGTGTGCAGTGCAGCATGCCGCACATGAAGAGGAACGAACCCCCAGCCGCAAGCGCACATAACAGAGCCACCCTAATGGCCACCCTAGAGCCGCCCGCCGCATTCCGCGTTCTGCCTTCGCCCCGATTTGCGTTTGTTAACTTTGGCGAATTTGGCTGCAGATGATGTTGCACATGATCAACAGGCGCTGCTGCAGATCAGCTGAGCGGCCGGCTCGGTGGTGCTCGGTGGTGCAGTTGCTGTGCGCAAATCGTCTATGTCACGTGGCATTACAAAGAGTCACAAGAATTTCGCTCGCACAGCAACAAGAAATAAATCAAAGAAATTCGCAAAAGAAAGCAACAAAGCGAAAAGAAATGCTAGGAAAATAGAAAAATAGAAAATGAGGCTCATGCCCAGGTTGCCTAGGGGCTGCCGAGGGGGCGGCCGGCTGCCGGGCGGGGTATATAGTTCTTTTCAATTTGGATGCTACCCAGATTTCAAACAGCAGCCCCACACAGGTGTAGACTCTTCCCCTCCATCTCTCTCACACTCTCTCTCTCTCTCTATCTATCTATCTCTTTCCCTCTCTCTCTGTTTTGCCATTTCAAATATTTCAATTATCGGCAGGAAGATAATTTTCGGATAGTCAGGTGTTATGCAACAACAAATAAACTTCATATTGAATTGCTGAGTTGCAATTGGTAATCGAACATTCCCTTATGACGCATATATCTTCCAGGCGAATCGTTATCTCTTCTTAGCGCATATGTATCAGGGGTATATCGGTCGACATCGTTATATCCTTCTAACTCATTGTCATTCAAATTATCTACAGTCACTTTTCAGTTTCTCTCTATATCTCCTAGGCCAATGATTGGCCTGCCTCTGTTTCTTCCAACCGACTCATCTGTCTATATTTTCTACGGATAGATTTGTGGTTCGAAAGATACATAATCGATACATAGAGAATATGATTGATCTGTTATATCTATTGTATTATTATATATATATATATATATATATTGGTGACATATCTAATCATATTTTCCGGCTGACTCAACTTCTATGTATCGCTGCACATGATCTATATCGTCAATATATTTCCGATCGACATATCTATATATATCTATCTACATTTTCCAGTTGATTTCTTATTCCTTTTTATAGTTTTTTACGTATTTCCCGGCTAATCATTATCTCTCTCTGTCTCTCTCTCCCTCTCTATCTTCCGATATTTTTTAGCTGAACTCAACTGCATCGCTTATGTTTCTACCGATCGACATACTTGTGCATATTGCCAGGCTAATTCGATGTCCCTCTATATCGTGTACGTATCTCCCAGGCGCACCATATCTTCTAGACATTCTTCCAGCAACTCATTGTTTATCAGGTGACAGCTTTTCTGTCCGTCGAATCATATTCGTTCACACCTATTAAAAACTGTAAGCTGTAGACGTACGAAAATTCATTAAAGAAAAAATATTTACTTATGTATCAAAAGTAGATTATTATTATTTGAAAGAAGATATTTAAACGATTTAGAGTAGCAAACAGATCTATAAGTCAGGAATTGATTTTTAATCTACTAAATACGATTATAATACTCGTTTAAAAATTGAAAACTACATATATATATATGTTTTACGATCCACAAGTATTAAATGAATACACTGAATTAAAATATCAAGAACTTCTTCTGCAATGAACTCAAAGTGTGGTAGAGATCTACAGAACAAAAGTCTTGAGTGAACCAAATTGCAGCTGAATGGAATAGCCTTTATATCAATGATCGATAAACGATTAGTAAAAGTCGATCAATATTAAGATATTTCTTGTTATGCGATTGTAAGCGTAGTCGAAATATCAGATTGAAAAACTATATACTGCTTATATGCGTATACTTAAAACTATGCCAACAATTTATCATGTAGAGCATCTGAGACGTCGCCGGAGTCTTCATATTCATGCACTTCAAGTAAAGCAAACAGGTTGGGCATGAATTATACAAAGTTCTAGAATGTTGTTGAGTTCTGGGTTAACTTTGAAACCAAGTTCTTCCAACTTAGTTGAATACATTTGGTGCATAGGAAGGTCATTTGTGCTGTAGGGTATCTAAAAAGTCAATCAGCTCGAATCATATCATATTGGAATTTCAAGTGCTTCAAGTTTAGCAAATGGTCCAAAGGGCTCTCTGCATAGGTAAGGTATTTGCTATATAGAGTAGATAGGTAGTCGTTCAAGTGGTAGACAGGATATTTGTTTTATACAGTATCCAATCAAATGTTTTGTACAGTATCTGATATATATATAGTTAGAGATTTGTTTTGTAGAGTATCTAGGTAGTCGTTCAATGCTACTCGTAATAAAGTCGAAAAGAGTCAAAGAGTAGACAGGGTATTTGCATTATAGATCATCGAATCTAATGCTTAGAGTAGAGTATCTAAACACATTGAAAACGAACAGAACCTCTGCATAGGTAGTGTATTTGGTATGTAGAGTATCTAGGTAGTCGTCCAATGCTACTCGTAATAAAATCGAAAACAGTCGAAGAGTAGACAGGGTATTTACTTTATAGAGTATCTAATCTCATGCTTTGTAGAGTATCTAAACCTGTTGAAGTCGAATAGACTTGCTGCATATGTAAGGTATTTGCTTTGTACAGTATCTAGGCAGTCGTTCAGCTGAAATCATATTGATATCTCAAACTGCGCACGCTCAGCGAGGAGTCAAAGGGACACGATGTATGTAGGTAGGGTACATGTAGAGTATCTAGGCAGTCGTTCAACTCAATCACGAGATCTTCAAGCTCAACAAACAGTCGAAATGACCCGATGCGTAGGCAGGGTATTTGTTGGTCTCTTTCGAGCAACTTCTTGCACGTCTTAGCGAAAAATTCTTTGGCAGCAAGCACAGCCCCAACACACACACACACACACACACACACACACACACACACTCGCACACACACACACACATGCAGAGAGTGTCGAGTTGGGTGTGCTATGCAAAAATATCAACTACGTAAAATAAGTGAGTGGCAGAGCAGCGACTGCGACTGCGACAGCGACGACTGCGACTGCGATGGCAGCGGCAGCGGCAACGTCAACGGCGACAGCTCTGACTGCCGATTGGCGCACACATTGGCAAACGAGAGCACTTTATTTTTAAATGTTTTAAAAATACGAGCATTATAGAATTTAGCGGCTTAGTCATAGCAGCGAGCGCTGCGCGATAGCCGAAAAGCACCAAAATATGCCATGCGAATTGACCAGAACTGCGGCACACAGGCCTCACTGCCGGGGCGAAACTGCACGGAATGGAACGGCCATAAGAAAAACTAAACACACACACACAAGCACACACAGCAGTCGTTGAGGCGCTGGCGATGAGCTGGCCAAGATGACACACGCAAGATCACGAGATCATGCGAACAGAGATTCATCATGGAGCGATCTGAGCGAAAGCCAGAAGAGCTTTTCTTGTCTATGCAGTGGGAATGGTGTGGAACAGAGACAAGGTGTGGAATCAAGAGCTAACTGAAGGTATTCGGAATATTCACAGTTCAAAGCGAACAAAGATCTTAGCTGAAACGATCTCAGTGGGGGCCAAAAGACTTTGAATGGAATGGAATGGAATGAAATGGAAATGGGCTAAAATGTGGAACTAAGTGATAGCTGACGATATTCAATAGATCACATGATATAGCTGTATCGATCTCAGTGAAAGCCAAAAGGCTTTGAGAGTAGTGGAATGAAATGGAAATGGGCTGAAATGTGGAACAAAGTAATAGGTGAATAGATCATATTATATAAATATGAGAGCGAACAGGCGTAATTGATACAACGATCTCAGAAGACGATTTCTTGGCCGGAATGTAATGGAATGGAATGGAAATGAGACAAAATGTGGAATCAAACAATAGCTGATGATATTCAATGATTCATATGATATAGTTGAAAGATCGAACGGAAGTAGCTGATAAAACGATCTCAGCAAAAGCCAAAAGATTATTTCTTGGCAGGAATGAAATGGAAGTGAGATAAAATGTGGAATTAAGTAATAGTTGAATATATCATATGATATAAATTTTACAGCGAACAGAGATAGTAAGTGATACAACGACCTCATTTAGTGGCAGGAATGAAATGGAATGGACAATGTGAAATCAATCGATAGCTCACGATATTCAATATATCAATATATTACATAAGATAGATATCAGAGGTAATTGATACAACGGTCTCAACAAAAGCCAAAATATACTTTTCTTGGCAGGAATGAAATGGAAATGGAATGAAATAGAGTTGAGCTGTGATATTGAATGAATCATGAGATAGAATTTTTCTTAGCCGGAATGAAATGGAATGGAATGGAAGTGAGATAAAATGTGTAATTAAGTGATAGCTGAATAAATCATATGATATAAGTATGAGAGCGAATAGAGGTAAATCATGCAAGATCTCAGTGAAGGCTACCATGGGAATTTAATGGAAATGAGCTTAAATATGGAAAGAAGTGATAACTGACTGAGAAGCAATGGAAAACTCGATGTTGATATCAGAGTGAATAGAAATCCTCGAAGAAACGATCTCAGTGAAAGCAATAAGAGCTGTTCGCTTATTAGACAGACAAATGAAATGAACTGGAATTGAAACAGTATTTTAAACTCAATGAAAATATGCAGAGGATCCCGAAGAGTGCAAAGCAATCAGAGAGAGAGAGAGAGAGAGAGAGCGAGAGAGAGAACGAGAGAGATAAATGGTACATGAAACAACAGCTGAAATGAAACGACAACTAAATCAATAGAACACGATTTCAAAGCAAACGCGATCTCTCGAAGAAATCATTTAACGAAAGTCAACGGCGTTTTTCCTGGTATTCAAACATGTGTATGGGGAATGGCGTGGAAATGAGACAAGAGATGGAATTAAGTTAGAAAAAAGTAATACTCAATCAATAAAATAATGTAAAAATTAAATCTGATTGAGCACAAGATCATATTGTAAGATCATTATAAGATTAGTTTTGTTAAGCCGTAAATTCCGAATAGAGTAAGCAGTACGAATTGTATATAAATATGTAACTTCTATGTATATATGTATGTCTGTAGTATATATGTATGTGTATAGGATATATGAGAGGAAGTACATAAAATCCTTTGAGTTCTTTAAAAATATAATTTTACAATAGTGAGAAATTTAGTATGTATATGATATAGAGTTCAGCCAAATCGAAGGTATTTGCTCTGCTAGATCTATATATTATACAAATTCATCATTGTATAGCTTATATATGTAAATAGAGAAGACTGTCCTATAGAGACTGGGAATAGAGAACTTTACATTTATTAATATATCTTGAAAGTATGCAAACTGGGAATAGAGAACTTTACATTTATTAATATACCTTGAAAGTAAGCCCAAGTTTTCAACCATAGAATAGGGACTCTGATAAGAACAGACTTATGTATACTCTTAACTTGAACTAAAATCATAAATATATTTTAGAAAGTACAAGTAAACCCATTCGTGCTATAGAGGCGAGTGTTATGATAGCCTCAAAGACGATTCCAATGATCTGACGCCAGGTATCGTAGGTCTATGACTCGTCTGTCGCCTGCATTTGCATTGGCATTAGCATTTCCCCACTTCTGAGACGAATTGTATAAGAGAAGAGTGGAGAGAGGAGGGGGAGAGGAGGGAGGAGAGAGGGGGGCAGAGGCGAGACGAACGGAAGGAAGAACAATAAGCAAAATAGTGTCGCAGTCAGTGCGATCTGTTTGATCTGATCACATAATACCTGCTGAGTAGCGTGATCGTTGATCAGCCGATTGCCGATTGTCGATTCCCGATTGCCAATTGCCAATTGCCAATTGCCAATTGGCAGTTGCATAAGGGCCTGTTGCCCGAGCTGTTTACTGTTTGTTGTGCGAGTGCCAAATGATTAACACCCGCCAACAAAATGGCGGGCAAACGTTTACGAATCGGGCGCAAAGAAGACGAGCGGAAAACGTTCCCCGAGCGAAATGAATCAATAAAAAATACTTCGATTTTCATGTTTTTCGTTAAATGAATACATTTTTTATTTCTTGATCAGTTTTTGATTTTTTTAAAAATCTTTTTCTTTTTTTCATTTTTTGTTTCAATATATAAAAATACTGTTTTAAATATATATTCATATTCATATATATATATATATTTAGGGGCACATATGGATATATATATATGTATAAAGTTTTGCGCAAAAAAAACATCTCTTGTATATAAATATATATTATATATATGTATATTGTATATAGATATAATGTAGATGTTGTAAATATAGATATATAACTAAGTATCTATATAATTCTTTATATGCATCCGCAGTTTTTAACAATTTATTCAAATTTTGTTTGTTGTTTTTTCATATCACAAGAATTTTCAATTTACCAAAAAAAAAAAAAAAAAAAAAAAACATGTATATAATTAGTGCATATATATATATATCTATATATATATATCTATTCTTAACAATTATGTGTATATATAGAGAGAAGTCTATGTCTATAACTATAGATGAATTACACATTTGATTAGTTCCCGTTTTGTTAACTCGATTCTGTGGGCTGGCCACGCCCACACTTCCCTTTCTGGCCATGACAACAAAATTCATATATGTGTGTGTGTGAGTGTGTATTTGTTTTTTGTTTGTTTTTGTTTTTAAAGCTTTCTCTTACATCTGAATTTCATTGATCTTAACTCAGTTGCATTTGCAGTTGCAGTTATTATTGTTCTCTCGAATACCCTTGCAGCGAGCATATCAGCTAAAGCAGTCAATATGCAACAGGCATATATATATATATATACATACATATGTAGTCATGGGAACAATTGCTTTTTAAAAAAATTACTTCTTTAAATTTTCATTTAATTTGTAATTGTTTTCTCTGTATAGAAACTTTCCTTATAACTCAAAAAACAATTGTTCCTTAAATATATGAAACCAAAATATAGATATCTATATATCATATATCTATCTATATATCATATACACATTCCACTTCGCTGCAAAAATATTCAAACCTTTTTCCTTGAAAATTTAGCGTAAAAATTCATAAGTTAATTCAATTTTCTGCTTGATTATATTCCATTCGTTTTTGTACATAATTAAATTAGTTATTTACACAAACAAAACTAAAAAAATATTCTTAATCTTAAAATATGGTAAAAAAAAAGAGGCTTAAAAATAATTACAATAATTAATTAAATGTTTAATGCAAAAAAAAAAATAATAATAATAATAATAATAATATTTTTAAAAGTGGCTTAAAAATAATTTGTGGCTAAATTAAAAAAAAAAAAATAATATTTATTTTAAATTTTACAATTAAAAATATTTTGTTTTTATTTGTTGTTTAATTTATACGACAATTACGTGGGTGTGGGCGGGGCGGGGCGTGGTTTGATATGTTTTTTTGTTTTTGTTTTTGCTTTTTCTTTTTTTTTTGTTGGCTTTTGGAAGTAAATTATTAATTATTTTTAAGTTTAAATTTAACAATTAAAACAAACAAAAAATAGATTTGTTTCGCTTTTGCTTTTCTCTTTTAGACTTTTCGCTTATCCGTAACTTACAAGGCCCAGGAGAGGCCCTAGGTCACGCCCCCAAACGCTTGCTAAGGTGGGTGGTTCGATGGCTGGCGGCCTGCGTGGGGCTGCCGCTTAGGCCAGCAGCGTGATGGGCGCCGCCCGGCTGCTGCTGGTGGGCGTGGCTGCTGGCGGCCCGCCCGCCCCAGCCGAGTTAAGGCGTGCCAGCGCCTCCTGGTCTAGCCAGCGCTGCAGCTGCAACTGTTGCTGCTGCTGCTGCTGCTGTTGCTGTTGCTGCTGCTGCATCAGATTGTCGTTGTAGACGCCGGCGTGCAGCTGCAAGTTGAGGCTGTAGCCGTGCGTGGAGGAGGAGCTGGCGCTGGGGCTGTCGCTGTAGGTGGAGGAGCTGCTCTCGTAGCCGGACACGGGCGAGCCCTTGGGGCAGCAGAAGCCGACGGGCGAGAGCGCCGGCGCCGAGAAGGGGCTGAGCACGTTGATGGTGGGCGTGGCGGGCTTGCTGCCGCCGCAATTGCTGCTGTTGCTGCTGCTGCTGCTGTTGCTGCTGCTGCTGCTGCCGCAGCTGTTGCTGCTCTGAAAGTGCTGCTGCTGCTGCTGGTGCTGAGGACTCCCGGCGTGAAACGGCGGCAGCGCTGCCGCGTAGGGCATCAGCAGCGACGGCGGCGGCGGCGACTGAAAGCAACTGTTGCTGCTGTTGCTGCTGCCGCCGGCGAACGGATGATTGCTCCAGATGATCGGCTCCCGCTGCTTGGGCGCCACGCGCTTCTTCTTCTTGCTGCCGCTGTTGCTGCTGCTGCTGCCGTTGAGCGTGGCATGCTCCTCATCGTCGGCGTCTGCGTCGCACTCGTCCTCAACGCGCAGCTCCAGCTGCTCCGCCTCCTGCTCCCGTTCATGTTGCTGCTCCTGGGCAGCACTCTCGTCCAGCAGATAGGGCTTGAAGAGCTTCACCTGCTTGGCGGGCAGCTTGTGCTCGGCAACAGTTGCTGCTGCGGCTGCTGCTGCTGCTGCTGCTGCTGCTGCGGTCTCTGCCTCAGCATCCGCCTCCGCCTCCACGTCAATGTCCACGTCGTCCTCCGCCTCGTTGTCGCTGGGCTCGCACTTGATGGCCTCCAGTTTGCTCAGCTTGTCCGCCGGGCTGCTGCTGCTGCAGCTGCTCTCGCCCTGCCACAGCGTCTGCGCCGCGCGCTTGCGACAGCCCAGCGGCAGTGATTGCTGCTGCTGCTGCTCCAGCTGCAACTGCTGCTGCTGTTCGCGCTGGCGCCGCGCTGCGCTGCTCAGCGACAGATCCATGGGCGCGGGCAGTGTCAAGTAGTAGGCGTAGGTCAGCGGCTGCTGCTGCGGTGCGGGCTGAGGAATGTTGTCGCTGTGGTTGCTGTGGTTGCTGCTGCTGCTGGCTAGTGGCACGGCGTTTGGCACTTGTTGCTGCTGCTGCTGCTGCAGAGTGGAGCTGTATGGCAACGTTGTGGCGCTGCTGCAACTGTTGCTGCTGTTGCTGCTGTTGTTGTGGCAATTGTTGCTGCTGCTGCTGCTGTTGTTGTTGTTGTTGTTGTTGGCAAAGGCTGCCACCACAGCAGCAATTTTAGCAGCCGACAACGTGTAGCCGCTGCTATTGCTGGTGTTGTTGCTGTTGCTGCTGCTGCTGCTGCTGCTGGCAACAGTTGCTGGCGTGCCATTGCTGTGCGGCAGCAGCGGCGGAGGCGGCGGCGGCGGTGCCAGCGCTGATGCATCTGCGGCCGCCAGCTGGTGGGGATGAGGATGGGCGTGGGGCGTGGCAAAGCCGTTCGCCAGCATCTGGCGGGCGCGCGCGGCAGCAACAGCTGCTGCCACGGAGGCGGCCGCTGCCGCCTGGTAGTGATGATGATGGTGGTGGTGGTGGTGGTGCGCGGCCAGGGCGTGCGGCAGCTGGTGGAACTGATGCGGCTTCAGTGGCGCTGGCGCTGGCGGCGCCAACTGTTGCGGCGGCGGCGGCAACTGTTGCTGCTGCTGGTGCAGATGTTGCTGCTGCTGCTGTTGCTGGTGATGGTGCTGCTGCTGGTGCTGGTGCTGGTGCTGATGCTGGTGCTGATGCTGGTTGTTGGCCACCGACGAGCGCAGGTTGGGCTCGCACTGCAGCCACTTCTGGATCTGCCGCCGATGGATGTTGTACTTGCGCGCCGTCGCCCGCTGGTTGCCCTTGCAGTCGTTGTCGTTGCGGTACGACTCGAGCACCTGCAGCTTGAACTGGGGCGTGAAGATGCGGCGCGAGCCCATCTTGGGGCTGCAGGCGCTGCTGCTGCTGCTGTTGTTGTTGCTGTTGGCGTTGGCGTTGGCGTTGCTGGCGCTGCCATTGCTGTGGCGCTCGGCAACTGTTGCTGCTGTCGAGTCCTTGGCAGGTCGCTTGTGCTGCTCCTGCTGGTTAAAGCTCAATGCGGCGGCAGCGGCCATGGCTGCGGCTGCTGCTGCTGCGGCGGCAATGCTGCTGCTGTGATTGTTGCTGCTGCTGCTGCTGCTGCTGCTGCTGTTGTTGTTATTGCTGTTTGTCGAACTTTGTTCGCTGCTATCCATTTTAGTTGCTCTGGCAATATTTGCTTGGCGGCTTGTAAAACGTTTCGTGTATCAAAAATAGTATTTATATACTCATAGATTTCTTTACAAATTTATACAGTTTTCAGTGGGCTCTAAAAGTTGTTGGCGTTGTTGCTGTTGCTGTTGCTGTTGCTGTAGCTGTTGCTGTTGCTACTTGCTGGCGACGCTGGCGGCGCTGGCGACGCTTGCGCTTTCATAACTCGCGATCTGGCAGCGCTGGCACTGGAAGCAAGTGAGCGCAACAACAAAAACACGTTAACGTTGTCGTCTTGGAAAAACAACGAGAAACAAAAAGTTGTTGCTTTTATTTTATGTTTTTGGTTTTGTTTTTTGTTTTTGCTTTTCTGGCTGCTCTTTTTAGGTGTAATATTTTTTTGTACTTCTGTTTTTTGTATGGGCTTTGATATTATTTTTTGTAATTGGCTTGTGGCCTGTTGTAAATGTTAGATGCACGAACACATGAGCACAACACGAAAAAAATATAGTATATATATGTACAGATGTGAGATTTGTAGCTTGAATTCATTTGCACACAGAAAAACACACAGAGAAAAATATTGTTGCTCTTGTTTGGCAACGCGACGCGATCCGCAACCGCACGGCAAGGAATCCAAAACACAATTGTTCTGCCCGCTGCGTTCTACGTTCTAGACTGGCTGGCCCGTCGTTGTCGGCGCTGCTGCTGCTGCTGCTGCTGGCGCTGGCGCTGCCGCTCACACATGCACACACACACACACACACAGGCAGAGGCAGGCGTACAAGTGTGCGCGCGAGAACGAAACGAAACGAATCGAACTGAAATGAACGAATGAACGCAGCAATAGCACAGCGCACAGCTCACGCGCGCGCCTCTCAGTCTGAGAGTATGAGTGCAGTCGACGCTCTGTCTGCCTGTGTGCGTGTTTATGTGTGTGTGTGCCTGCGTATATGTGTGCGTTCTAATAGCTCATCAGCCGCAGTCGCAGCAGCAGCAGCAGCAACAGCAACAGAGCCGACAGCGCAGCAAGTGTGCGTGCATCTGTGTGTGAGTGTGAACGAGTCAGACACTTGGCGGGCCCAAGAGTCGCTGCCGCCGCCAGACCAAACCAGTTGTTGTTATTGCTATTGTTGTTGTATTTGTTGCTGCTCTTGCTGTTGCTGTTGCTGTTGTTGCTTTTGCAGCCAAGCCAGCAGCAACAGTGCTGAGCATTGCAGACAAACTGACGACAATCGTCGGCGAGGTGTCTGCGCTCCTGTATTATGCATGCATGTAAATATGTATGTGTACGTACATGTGCCCATGTGTGTGTGTAAGAGTGAATATGTTGAATGACTGTGTGCGTGTATGTGTGTGAGAATACTTCTTGTTGTGCTCATGATGGAATAACATACACTCACACACACATATATACTTGTATGTAGGTATGTATGTGTATATATTGTACATTTAGATGTATATATATATATGTATATATATGTATATATTAATATAAATATAAATATATTATTCCATCATGGTTGTGCTTGTTGCGACCGCGGCGCTTTTGTGTGGCTGGTGTAGAGTTGATTTTCTGCTCCGAACGACGACCGACGGCCGACGGCCGACAAGCGACGCGTTGGACGCATCGGACAGAAGGGGACGGACATGAACGACGATTGCTGGCCCTGCCCCCGGGCACAGCCCAGCCGCCTGCCTTACCACAGGCTGACTAACTGACAAGCGCTGTGTGGTGTGCTGGCCACTCAAACTGTGCACAGTGGGGCAAAAGAAATTGCATGTGAATCGAAAGAAATACTTGATATATGGAATGATAAATTAATATATTGTTGGGCTATATAATAATTAATATGTATATGTATTATCATACTATATGTTATATATTTAAAAAAAATGCATGTGTTAACTATTATAAATAATGCAACATATAAATTTCAATTATTTGTCATTTATTTATTTATGCATAATCTCATCTTTTCAGTTTTTGTCTAAATTTCAGTTCAATCTGCCCACTGTGCAGCTGCTCTTGTGGCTGTGCGCCAAAGGAATAGCAGCTTCGACAGCGTCGACTGCAAACCACGTTGCGGCGGCTGCAGCCAACTTGCGCTACAATTTCGCTAGCTCTGCCAGTTTACACGGATACACACACACATGCACTGTGTATGCACTCTGCTTTGTGTGCCTGTGTCCGTGTGTGTAGCCGTGTGCGAGAGTGTATGTGAGTCGTGGCTGCCAGACATTCTGGCACTAGGGCTCGGCTCGGCCGACATGTTTAGTGCTTTTGCTTTTGCTCTGTCGCCTCGACGCAGCGTCAAATCGTCACATGAACTTGTTGAGCGCTTTCCGTCGTACGATGTGTGCATGTGTGTGTGTGTGATTGGTGAAGAGGGGGTTGAGTGCACGCCTTGCCATTGCCTCTCTGACTCTCGCTCTCTTTGCTTATGCTCGTGCATGCACCTACATACAGACATACACAGCTGTGCATGTGTGTGTGTTACGTACAAAATCGAGAATCAACTGTTGAATGTGTAATGCGATGGTGTGCGATGGAATAACATGTTATTCCATTATGAGAGCGATGCATTTTTTTGTTTTTTGTTGCTGCTCGTGTATGTGTATTTGCATGTGTGTGCGTGTTTTGTGGTTGCTGTTTATGTGCATGCGTGTGTGTATGTGCGTGTGTGCTTGTGTGGTTGTTTTTGGCTGTGGGTGCATTAGTCGTCTCCGCTGCTATCGCTTCGCGATGCTACCGTGGCCGCCACCTGACTAAGCTCAAAGACAAAAGGGCATAGAACGCAGCGTGGCATAAGCTCAACACAACAACAAATCCAACTGCACTAAAATAGCAAAAAGAAAACATAGAAAACAACAAGAACAACAGCAACTACAGTAGCAGCAACAGTGGGCCGCACTTGTTGCAAATGAACGAAATTCGCTGTCCGAAAGCGAGAGACAAAAATCTGCGCTGTTGCTTGTTGCTGCCGATGTCGCTGTTGCTGTCGCTGTCGCTGCCGCAGCCTCTGCTGCTGCTCCGCGCTGATCGTCGTCAACTGGAATTCATGAATGAAACACATATGCATGTGTTTGTGTGACTTTGCTGGCGTTATTGTTGTTGCTGTTGTTGTTGCTGTGACGACTGCGTGTGTATGCAAATTCATAAATAAAAAATGTGTTTTCTGTCTATGGCAAGTTGTTGTTGCCGTCGCTGTTGCCGTTGTTGCTGTTGTTGTTGTTGTAGCCAGCATCATTTGCGCGTGCGATATTGAAGAGCAGTCGAAGCGAGCGCCCAAGCGAGCTAAAACGAGGCATAAGCGAAAGAGTCGAAAGACACGCAACATGATTAGAGGTGCTCGTCCAAAGGCAGCAGCAGCAGCAACAACAACAACAACAACAGCAACAACAACAATGACGATAAAAAGCATTGACTCACCTAGTCAAAGCAACAGGCGACGCTCGCTCACTCGCTCGCTTGCCGATGATGGCCGATGATAGATCGCTGCTACTCAGCCGTGCGCACGCCTAGGCGCGAGAGAGACGGGGCGAGCGAGCAAGAGAGCGAGGCTTCCAGGCAAGAGAGGACACTGGACACTGGACACTGGACACTGGACTTCGGCGCGCATAGATTCCCACGTCGATGCCTTTGCTGCTCTTCTGCTTCCTCTGCTTCTTCCTCTTCGTCTTCTTGCTGCTGCTGTTGTCGGCATCCCAACACGCCCCAAAAAAAAAAAAAAAAAGTAAAGAGTACGACGCGTTGTCTGGCAACGTTGAGCATTCCCGCCGCCCCGCTCGCCCAACCCTTTACCAATACTAATGCGACGCCGACGCCTGCACATGAAAATGTTTTTGAATTGCATTTCCAAGTAACAAACAACAACAACAACAACAACAAAAGCAACATCATGCGCCCAAGGAATAACAAAAAGCAAAAACAGAACGAAAAAAAAGTTGAAAAAGAACGAAAACTTAAAAAAACAACAACAGCTACGCAGGCAGCGCTGCATGCGCATGTGTGTGTGTGTGTGAGTGTGTAGAGAGTGTGAGTGTGTGCGTGTTTAAAATAAAATCAAAAGAATTCCACTTTTGTGGCCCCGTCGGCTTCTAAATCGATTTATCAAAAAGAAGAAAACAAAAAAAAAACAACAAAAAATACAGAGAGAAAAAACACATTCAAGTAAAAAGCGGAAAAGACGCAGGCAAAGAGATAAAAATTGAATATAAAAAGGTAAAGGTAACGTAAAATCGAAAACCTATACACACAATAGATGCACACACACACACACACACACACACATGCGGACAGAGACAGACACATGAATTGATTAAAAAGTTGATGGAGAAAAAAAAACAAAACAAAACAAAACAAAAAATCATTTGGTCAACGAAGGAGGCGGGGCGAGGGGCGAGGGGCAGGGGCGGCGGGCGAGGGGCTGCGAGGTAGCCAACATCTTGAGGCACAAAGGGCGCGGTGCGATCGTGTGGGCAGCGAGCGGCGAGCGGAAACGGGACGACACATAAAAGCGACAGCGCGAGAGCGAGAGAGGGACAGAGCACGGGCGAAGGGGAACGGAGCGCGGGGCCAAATGGTATTGGGCCCGAGCCCGACGCCGTGCTGTCTGCCTGCGAATGCGGAGCATAAGCCCACACAGACAAGAGCATCTATCCACATAAACACACACACACACAGACATCTATATACATACATATATACATATACATATAGATATATATATGCCATATGTATATTGTCGTATATAGAGAAACGAGTCGGGCCCGTGGAGTGGGCAGGGGCAACTCAACTTGGAGACAGCAACTCAAAAGATCGACGCGCACGCGCAACCCAATCCCAGCTTAAGTAAGCCAAGCCAAACCAAACGAAACCGAATCGATAAGTCGACGCATAACAATATTATAATCTAAATACATATATACATACATATACGTAAATAAGATCAACATTGATCGATCGGAAGCGATCGGGATAGACCATGATATAGAATTATAGATAAGTGCGTTGATCGAAGGAATATAGTACATACATATATATAAAGATATTTCGTAGACATCGGATATGATAAATTGACATAAGCAAAGCTACTTGGATTATATACTTATATGAGTTATACATAGAAAGCAGATATGATCCATCGGATATGGTCATTTGGCTACGAGAAAAATATCAAGAAAGATATATGCCCTGATCGAAGGACTATAGAATATATTCGATAAATAGATATATATTAACATATAGATATATAGATATATAAGATCAATAACCTAATGTAAAGCTACTAGTATTATACATCGAATATAGATAGATATTCCATAGATATGACAACAGGACACAGGTATCAGGGACAGACCTTAAGAAAGATATATGCGCTGATCTAAAAATATAATGCTTATCAGCTTATATAGTTAGATATCTGAAAGACAACTGATAAGTTAATTTGGCCAAGAAAAAAGTATTTGGATTATATACAGATTATATAAGGTCTTATAGATATAGATAGATATTATATTCATATACAATATATTTTAGGGAAAATATGGGCAATTGGTTTTAGACGACCGATCAAGAAAGATATATGAGCTAACCGAAAGAATATAGAATTGATCGGCTTATATAGATATGATAGATATATATCAGCTATATATGTGTGAATATAGCATATACATATATAAATATTTGAAAGACATCAGACATGATAGGTAGGCGAAGATAAAGGTTTGAATTTCATATAGAGTAATTAAAGTAATATCAGGGGACAGATAACGGATATACACTGCTGGAGAGAATATAGAATTTATCAGCTTAGAAATATATTATATATGGATGATCAATGAGACGATTGGCTAAGAATAGCATATTAGGATGTATTTAAGCGCTGATCGAAAGAATATAGAATTGATCAGCTCATATTGATATCATGTAGATATAATGGGAGTTATGTGAAAGGATAATGTAGTATTCTGAAACTCGTTCGTCGTCTGTTGCAATCGACTAGGCGGGGCTGGTCTAGTGAATGATATATGGAATAGTTATCAGATAAGATTCAAAATCATATAAGATTTAAAAATTAGTCTGACTACGCTAAAGTTATAAGTTCCAATATTGAAAGAATACTTTAAATATGATCTAACGCATATAAGAGTTGTTTCACCAGAAAATATAGTTCATTTAATATTGATCAGTTATCGTATAAGATTCAATTCTATTGCATAATAGTGTCGTCCTCTGCTGCAATTGACTAGGCTATACTCATTTATAAGGCCAATAGGCCTTAGTAGTTTGCATGATGTCATATAAATACTATGCCAATAGCTCATTATCAGGGGAATCATCTATATATACATGGGTGTACTCTAGATTAAAATGCGACGTCGATAAGCCTTTGAGTGGTTCAGGTATTGCATTTCTAATGCAAATTAGATCATAATTTTAACGAATAACTATGATATATTAAAGGATTTACGAAAGAAAAAGTCGAGTTTTATTTGGGAGAGTTCACTTTGTGCATAAGAAAACTGACTTAAGCATATGAAATATATTAATATCCAAACAAAATGAGCCAAAGAATGAATAAGCATAAGTATCTATAAGAAATACATATATATATATGTATGATATATATATATATATATATATATATATATATATATATATATATATATATATATATACATCTATGTATATGTAATATCCATTTTCGTTTACCTTTCGTCACCGAATCGTCTTTCAATTGAAATTTGAATTAGTTTGCGTCGCTTTTTTGTGACTAATTGCGAATCCGATATACAGTTATACTTGCATATATACACATACATATGTACATGTACAGTAGCAATACGAAAAAAATTGGATGAACTTGCCATGGGTTTTTTACTGTTTGGGGCGATAACAGCGAACAAAAGGCGCAACGAGAGCGGCTAAGCTCGATGCGATCAAAACAAGTAAGAACATTGCATTCGAGCGTAACCGACTGCGTGATACTCTGTTCGCATAGGGTCATCTGGTATATTCAATTTAAGCTGGGCGCTACAAACTTAGTTTCCGATTTGCCAAGCCCCCAGTGGGCGTGAACATATAATATTTGGCAAGTTATTCGAAGGAGTCTGGAGTAACGTGACTGTTTGGATACTTACACTACAAACATGTGAAAATTACAGGGTATTTTTTATATGCCACGCCCCCAACGGGACAACAAATTATTATTGGGTCATCGATAGATCTGTTTAGAATCGTAACATTAATCTATGTGCCAAATTTCAGCATTCTTACTTTAAAAGTGTTGAAGATATCGTTTTATTTGATTTGTCGCGCCCCCAATTGGCGTTGATATATCCACCATATATTTTATATATATCTGTATAAATTCCAAATTGCAACTCTCTAGTTCTTCAAATGAAATGTAGGTAGTGGGTGTATCGGGAAAATCTTGACACTTAATAATTCGAGGGTCTACATGAGGGTATGTTCAAAATTTCAAGTCCTTGGCTTCAATAGCGTAGAAATAGTTTGCATTCATACGGACAGCCGAACGGACAGCAAGACGGATATTGCACAAAACTAATATACTCTGCTTCCCTTTGCAAACAGAGTATAAAAAAGAAATAAAAAATTAATTATAAAACTCTATAAAAAACTGTTCAAATTATATTTCACCAGAAGGTGTTATATGGCCATATAGATATAGATATTGGTGGACATGCCATTCGACTGATACATTTTCTTTTGTTTCAAGATTGTTCTACATACAGATAGTGCGCACGCACGCACACACACACACACGTACGTACTTACGTACAGCTAGTTATCGTAGCTAACTAATCAGCTTGTAAGCATGGAGCTTTCGGCTATAAGAAAGTGGAACAGAAAACTGTTCACTTGGGTATCTGATTTGTATACCCTATATAGATTAAAGAGGTATAAAGTGTATTATATAATTAAAAATAGTGGAAGAGTAGATATATATTCCTGATTGGTGAGAACATCAGAAAAAGGTAGATATATATTCCCGATTAGTGTAAACATCTATATATTGAATGAGTTGGATATATATTTGTGATATCCATAAAGATCATAAAGTTTTCCTGATTTAAATGTAATGATCTTCATATGAAATTGCCATTTCAAAAAAGGATTTCCCTACGATAACTATGATGAGGTATACCAGATAGATAGATAGATAGATAGATATAGATATGCTTCCACAAATCATCATTAAGTCAAGAACGAAGTTTAAAGATCGCGAGTTAAATTGAGTCAAAGTAACACCTCATATAGGGTAACTAGACTCTAGGGTAACTCAGTCTGTTTTGTGGTTTGCGCTTTCTGTTCCGACATCCAAAACCCTCCACCGCCCGCCCTATGCACGTGGCTTAATCACGTTTACGATATCGAAAACTCATGCCACACTAATGGGGGGAGAAGGGTTCGAGCCGGTTGACTCAGACTAGGCCCAATCACAGAACGCTTAGTCAATTAGGCACCCGAAAAGTCGACGTAATACCCAGGCCTCCACTGCTATTGGCCTTTACGCAAGCACGCGATTTGCGAACGTTTTAATTCCGGGCCCAGCCCAGACTCTCTGGCAGTCGCTGCCCAGTCTGACTAACTAAGTTTCTGGACTATTGCCTAGCACTCCCCGCCCCCCCCCCCCCTCCTCCGTTTGGCACCCTCCGCAACCCTTTCAGAGCGCTTGAACTCGAACTGCGATTATCGGCAATCACGATCGACGGCGTGTGCAGGCATCCAGCAGATCTGTCTAAGCAGCGCTCAAACAAATATTTATTCATTTATGCACATAATCCCAAGCTAACTCTGTGTAAGTCCCCATGCCCGAGTTTTATAGCAAAAAGTTGACTAGGTGAAGTTGTCCAGTCAAACTCAAAGATTAATCTATTCCAATTCAATATCTTTGAGTTGAGTTTGTACGATTGCAGTGACTCATAGATGTCTGATCTATGTGTAAACTGAGCATCCAAGTTTCTGTATCACTCCATTTGTCTTCTTTGTATTCAAATTTCTCGAATTACTTTTATCTTTCATATCATTTTCTTGATGGTCTTCTCTATTTTATGATATAATTCCTGGAATCAATAAATACTGGCTTTAGTCAAGTTTTTTAGCTTCTGCTTCTTCTTTTGTTGTACCGATCATCGATTCGCATTTCAATTCATCAATTTACAGCTGATAAGTCAAAGTCAAAGATCATTTGATTGTCTTAATCAACTGATTTAGTCAAATAGTCCAGAGAGGTCTATATATACATATATATTTATATATTATTATTATTTCCACCGATTGACTGACTGACAAACTGATTGATTGAATCAAATACTCTGTAAATTTATATATATATATATATATTTCTATATTTCTACTATATATATATATATATATATATATATATATATATATATATATATATATATATATATATATATATATATATATATATATATATATATATATATATATATATATATATATATATATATATATATATATATATATATATATATATATATATATATATATATATATATATATATATATCTTATAGATATCTCTTTGAGACCTATCTATATATTTATTATATAAATCTCTTTTAAATATATCTATCATAGATATTTGCTAAAAATTAGTTTTCTTCTTCCTTCACTTTATTATATAAAAAAGCCTTACAGTCTAGCTAGCTATATACCTATGTATATATTTGCATATATTACATATATATATATATATATATATATATATATATATATATATATATATATATGCCAATTAGAATGATTCACTTGATCTTGTTTCAGATCGAACTGCATTCAATTCATCAATTCAACGCTGATAAGCTGCTGTCAAAGAGCACACGATCGTCTCGATCAAGCGATTCAATAATTTATTTGTTCATTTCATTCTCAAATCTACAGATCGTCTCTATATATGTATATAGAGTATATAGTATATACATATTTGAATCTGTGATGCGAATGCATTTAGAGTTTTCAATCTGTTCGCATGTTCTACATTTTCGACGATTTCTTCTCTTTGGCGAAGATCGTTACGATCGATGCCTGGAAATTTCCGCAACATAAATATTTTTGAAAACCGAGCTGAAGGCAGCCCCAAAGTGGAAGTCGAAGTCGAAGTCGAAGTCGAAGTCGAAGCCGAAGACGAAGACGAAGGCGAAGGCGAAGGCAAAGTCGTTGGCGGTGTTGGGGCCCTGCATAGTTGCCAGCCAAAGGATCATTTGGCGATCGTTTCATTTACAGCACGATCTTGGCCAATTCCAGGTAAACACAGTGCCCGGACACTGGAACTCGGGGAGCTGCTGCCAGTGGAGCCGGCCTGGAACGCTGGCCGATCTCAGGCGCCTAATGGATAGTTCTTCTTGGAAAAGAAAGCGGCCTGCCTTAAAGGAACGTGGCCGGGGCCCATGGTCAGTCGCGTCTCAGGCATGACGAGGGTTTCAATGCTGCCCATACATACACACACATATGTATATATGTATGTGTGTGTGTGTGGAGCACTGCTCTGGCCAGAGACAGAGGCAGACATTGGGCCGCCGAAGCTGGAGGCGCATAAAAATGCACAAACACACACACATACATAAATATACACACATGCATACCTACATACATACGTGTGTGTGAGTGTGTGTGTGAAAGGCGGCAACGCGCGCGAAGGCAAAACTTTTATTAACTTTTCCAAGAATTGGAATTTCTTGGATCCTGTGTGCCTGTTGCTGTTTCGCTTCGCTTCGACTGACTTTAAATGCGGTTGCTGCTCATGCGAAGCTTCAGCTCTCTGCTCCTCTCCTCTCCTCTCCTCGTGCACACTCACACACACACACAAACGCACACATTATCGAGTGAGCTTCAGGTGTTGTTGGGTTTCGATCTGGCATCTCTTTGCTAGTTAGCAAACGCCGCTAAAGTCGCTGTCTCTGTCGCAGTCGCAGTCGCAGCCGCAGCCGCAGTCCCAGCATTCTTTAGCTGGCAACTGACCTGACGTTAGCCGCTGGCTAGCAGCAGAAAGGTGAAGAGAGGGAGGAGAGAGAGAGAGCGAGAGAGGGGCTTGCGGGTCTTGGCGTTGCCACCGTTGCGTCCAATTTGAGTCAATTTCTGTTCGGAGCCGCCGCAACGAAATGAATCGAACGAAACTGAACGAAAAGCGCATAAATAAACGTAAAACAAAAACAACAGCAACAACAACTGTCGATTTAGAAGCTGCCCGGGAACGGGGCCCTCCAACGCCACACACACACACATATATACAGACACATTGAGCCAGACCCGCGGACGCCTACGTGCAGGCAAACGGGTAAACTGCAATGGCGCTGCTGCTGTTGCTGTTGCTGCTGTGACTGCGGCTAACACAGGCAGCGCAGCGGGGCAGCAACGGGGGCGACAACGACTGGCGCACTGGCAGACACACTGGCAGCCGTTGCTGCTGCTAAAGCGCCACACAGTGCATATACATAAGTGTGTGTGCGAGTGTGTGTGAGAGTGTGTGTACTCTGAGCGAGTTTTTTCGTATTACGCTCTCGCTCTCTTTTGCTGTCGCTGCTGGCGTTGCTGCTGCTGGTTAAGTGTGTTTTGCTATATATATGTGTGTGTGTGTGTGCTTGTGCTTGTGCTTGTGAGACGCATGTATTTTTAGTACAAGATTGTTGTTTAAACAAACAGGTTTTTTTACACCGCAGCAAATAACTCGTCTGTCTGCCCGCTGCCTTCGCCTTCGCCTGCTGCCCGCAGCGCCACGGCGTATGTGTGAGTTTAGGTGTGCGTCAGTGTGTGTGTGTGTGCCGGTTCTGTTGCTGCTGCTGCCGCCTCCGCCTGCAACGCTGCGCGCTGTTGTCGATTTTCAATTGGGGAGACGACGGCAGCGGCAGCGGCAGCGACAACGACGGCGACGGCAGACAGTGCGGCAGCCAGTTCCAGCTCTTAACTAATTTTCCATGGCAGCCCTGGCGCCAACAACTACAGCAACAATAAAACCAGTCGCTCGAGTATCGCACATGGCGCACATGCAACCCTGGCAATGTCCATGCCCGATCTGACCGATCTACAACAGGTTGTGGGGGCTGTGCGTCGTACAGGAAACTGTGCGCTGCGCGCTGCGCGCTGCCACCCGCGCGCCGCTTGCGCAATTCGCCGCCTCGCACACACACACACTTATGTGTGTGTTTGTATTTCGTTGCTTTTTTGGGTCCCCGATGATGCTATGCGCATTTTGCGTTGAAATAAGCGAACACCTTTGGTGTGAAATTCCGTTGTAAATAGTTCTGTGTATGGTAAGCAGCGGGCAGCGGGCAGCGGGCAGCGGATGCATTGTGGACAGCGGGCAGCAGACAGCGCACAGCGCACAGCGGCGCGGCGTCGCTGCGTTCACGTAATTTTAGCCGCGCTCATAATGAAACCTATTGCACGCCACCCAGCAAAGCTTTCGGCCCGCAAGCTTTTGAGCTGCATTATGTGTAGGATGATCCTCAAATGGGCCGAGCAGTAAGAACGAGAGAGGGCGCTACTTGGCGTGAGCTTTCATGAGCAAGAAGCAGCTCATAAGCTTTTGCCACGTACATACAAATGAGAAAAGCTTTTGAGTGGTTGATACATTAGCGGCGCCTCAACGTCTGCGTTGGCGGCGACGTCGCTGCTGCTGCTGTTGCTGCTGTTGCTGCTGTTGTCGCGCAAACAGTGGCGATCCGGCAAGGTGTACCTTAAGCTAATGTTATTTAATTTATTTTTGTATTCACACGTCTCGTATCTGCCACACACACATGCAGAGAGCGGGACAGTTACATGCATGGGCTTTGGGAACGGGAGCTAAAGCGATACGGCCAGGGCTAGTGACAAACGTTGAGGTGAGCGAGTGGAACGGTCCGGCAACGGCAGCCACAACAACAGCGGCTGTTGCGAACGTGGGCAGCGACGACAACATGAACAAGCGCCAAAAGCAGTCGTCGACTTAGTGCGAGCATGTGTGTGTGTGTGTGTGCGAGTGGGAGTTGGTATGAGTGAGAATGAACGCAGAATGAATTCTTTGCTCGCTCGCTCAATGGCGCTGCTCTCGCCAGGCATTCATCCGCAGTTCATTTGTCGTCGTCGCTCTGTCTGCGCTCGCTATACCCTGCATGTGCATGTGGATGAATGTATGTGTGTGTGTGTGTATGTGTACTTCTGCTTGTCGCTTGGAGTGTGGGTCGTTCGTTCATTCATTCGCTCTCACACACACAGAGACAGAGATAGAGACAGAGATACAGGTACTGCTGCTACACGAGCAGCTAGTGCGCGAGCTCATGCTCATGCTCATAGCGCTCAACACAGACAGCATAGCGTGTGCGCTGCTCGCTCTGAAGTGCGGCAACAGCGCATCCGATCGGCACAGACAGAATGTCGCCAGTTCATGCTACGCTGCCAGACATACTGTCGTCGTTGTTGTCGCCGCTGCCGCTGCCGCCGTCGCTGTCGATGCCGTTGCCTTTGCCTTTGCCATTGCCTTTACGTCGCTCTGCCTCTCTTGCCGTCGCCGTCGCCGTTGCCGTTGCCGTTGCCATTGCCGCAGTCATCAAATCACATTTCACACGCTGCGCCCCCCCTGCCGACGCTGACGTTGCCCTGCCAACACGATCGCTGCCGCTGCCGCTGCCGCTGCCGCTGCTGCAGCTGACCTGCCGCTCCGCCTCTGACTGCGCTGCACTTTTTAAATGATGTTTTTTTTTTTGTTTTGCTGTTTATTTTTTGTGTTTTTAGCAGCATATGCAGAAGCTGCACTGCGGCCCCCTTCCTCGTCGGGCCGATGAGTTCACTAGCTCCAAAATGAACCAACCGACAATTGGCACATGCACACACACACATACACGCGCAAGCGCATGCATGCGATTCTCTATAAGCTGTGCGTGCGCATGTGTGTGTGTGTTTTCTGCTTGTATACAGTGCGACCTCGACTTTGGCAACTGATCGATGCGAAAGCCAAGCATATAGCCGAAAAACCACATATATATACGAATATATACATACATGCATACATACATACATATATTGTGTATATAGAAAAGGTTCGCTTTATCTAATATTAAGGACTGCCAGCAGTTTTCTTCATTTTTCTCACGTACAGTGAACATTCTCCAGATTGAACATATCTTATATATACATATTTTATTTGTAATGTCTGCTTGAAAGATCTTTTCTAGAGGTAAGCTAATGCATAGTCTCGATCGCTGTTCGTTAGCCAAGCTTTCACTGTACATATACATATACATACATACATATATGTACATGCATCCATATGCACATAGTTCACACTGTATTTGGCTCGATCGCAATAATTTCGTAACGCTATCGCATTCTGAAACGCTGCCCAGTAATTTTCCACACACATAGACCCATAAAAGCTTAAGCGATCGATTGAACTGCGATTTCAAATGTTAATAAAAAGATCCATATGGAAAAGAGAAGATCTATAAGAAAGAAAAGATAATGCAGTTAAGTCAATCGAACTGACTAATGGGTGTTTGATCTACGATCGTATTTGATGTTGTATCTCCTCGAATGTTTGAACTATTTCGGGAAAGAAGGGAAATTTTATATATGCGATGAATATTAGAAATATCTATTAAAATATAGTCAATATAGTCAAATATGTGCTGAACTTTCGCTTCTGAGATACTATGAATAATGATAAATGATATTCAAGAATATATACAACATATGTTAAGCATATAACACATATAAATATATAGAGTCTCTTCTGATTCTTATAAACAAGTGCTTCAAGCCGCTCTACCCAAGTTTTTGCCCACATTTAATGGGCTCAAGGTTTAACAATGGCAAAAAAAATCAATTTCTGAATGCCATTTTAGTTGATTTTATATACTCGTAATACTGCTGAGAGTAATATAACCCAGTTGCTTTGATCAACTCGCTATATAGACATATTCAAACATCTATACTTAAACGATATGTAGAGTTTATATGGTATATATATTTAATTAGTTTTATCTTCAGTATTTCCCATCAATCCCATCAAATCCAGAAATACCAACAGATCTATGATAGTCAATTGCAGTTCAAATTTCCCATTAAAAAGTCTCTTCCACTGGGCATTTCCTAGTTCGCATGATGTCATTCTGTCTGAATGTGCAAATTCATTGATAACCCCAAGTTTTCCGATTTAAGAGTTACGCGATGACAATCAGAATTCAAACTGTGATTAGGTCTAACACTATCTGTAAGCCCTATAATCTTTGATCCATTGATGTCATCATTCTGAATTAGCTGAAAGAATATAGAATCTCAAATTTAAATCGAAGTAGAAACGAGCTCTTGAATAAGTACAAATATATGTGTAGATTTAAGCATATATAATGGACTTTAAACTTGTAAGATTTGAAATATATTATTATAATCTAATGTAATGAGGTTTTCTTTTATATTAATCTATAATTGAATCTGAATATTTGTATATATTCTTCTTTTTTTGCAGTATAATGCGCAAATAGATCAATCTGTGAAACCAGGATTTGCTGGGATTTGGGTTTGAATGATTGATTTAACACAATGTAACTTTAATGATCTTCTGTATATAACTCAATATTGATTGCATTGTGATTAAGAGAAAATGTCACACAGAAGTGTGAAAAATGGGTAGGATATGTATATATTTTCATAGAGGGAACTGACGTTCCGTTCAAGTTTTCTTTGACATATCTTAAAAATGAGACAGATCTCAAAATGCAGCGGGAAATATATTATATATTTTTATATACATATATGTAATATATATATATATATATATATATATATTTAGTCTTGCACACTTCTGACATTTTGTAATACTTTTCTCCCCATTCGCAATTTTCTGCTACTCTTGGCAGTAAATGTATTTTTGGGGACTTTTCTATATAATTTAATGGCCTCAAACATCCGCCATGCCTGCAATTCTGTCAACTCAACAGAAAGAACTATAAATATATATATAGTATGCCCATATATATATATTTATATGTATATAAAAAAAAATATATATATAATACATATATATAATATACGCCCACAACTTGTTGTAACTAAGGGTTTTGGAACGATCAGCAATAAATTCCACAAAAAGTTGTTATCGAAAATTTGGCTCATTTTTTTAACGATTCAGCTTTATGTGGGTGGTCGAAAATCCAAACTCCATTCCATTCTATTTGAGGTGGCATTCGTAGTATGTGTAAGCCCTATCCGATTGATTGTTGGACTTTCTTTGCGTTTTGCAAACGTAGGCCAGAAAAAAGTAAAAAGTCAATAAGGGCATGTAACAGGTTAATCACCCATAGAACGTTCTATATCTATATCTATATCTATATCTATATCTATATCTATATCTATATCTATATCTATATCTATATCTATATCTATATCTATATCTATATCTATATCTATATCTATATCTATATCTATATCTATATCTATATCTATATCTATATCTATATCTATATCTATATCTATATCTATATCTATATCTATATCTATATCTATATCTATATCTATATCTATATCTATATCTATATCTATATCTATATCTATATCTATATCTATATCTATATCTATATCTATATCTATATCTATATCTATATCTATATCTATATCTATATCTATATCTATATCTATATCTATATCTATATCTATATCTATATCTATATCTATATCTATATCTATATCTATATCTATATCTATATCTATATCTATATCTATATCTATATCTATATCTATATCTATATCTATATCTATATCTATATCTATATCTATATCTATATCTATATCTATATCTATATCTATATCTATATCTATATCTATATCTATATCTATATCTATATCTATATCTATATCTATATCTATATCTATATCTATATCTATATCTATATCTATATCTATATCTATATCTATATCTATATCTATATCTATATCTATATCTATATCTATATCTATATCTATATCTATATCTATATCTATATCTATATCTATATCTATATCTATATCTATATCTATATCTATATCTATATCTATATCTATATCTATATCTATATCTATATCTATATCTATATCTATATCTATATCTATATCTATATCTATATCTATATCTATATCTATATCTATATCTATATCTATATCTATATCTATATCTATATCTATATCTATATCTATATCTATATCTATATCTATATCTATATCTATATCTATATCTATATCTATATCTATATCTATATCTATATCTATATCTATATCTATATCTATATCTATATCTATATCTATATCTATATCTATATCTATATCTATATCTATATCTATATCTATATCTATATCTATATCTATATCTATATCTATATCTATATCTATATCTATATCTATATCTATATCTATATCTATATCTATATCTATATCTATATCTATATCTATATCTATATCTATATCTATATCTATATCTATATCTATATCTATATCTATATCTATATCTATATCTATATCTATATCTATATCTATATCTATATCTATATCTATATCTATATCTATATCTATATCTATATCTATATCTATATCTATATCTATATCTATATCTATATCTATATCTATATCTATATCTATATCTATATCTATATCTATATCTATATCTATATCTATATCTATATCTATATCTATATCTATATCTATATCTATATCTATATCTATATCTATATCTATATCTATATCTATATCTATATCTATATCTATATCTATATCTATATCTATATCTATATCTATATCTATATCTATATCTATATCTATATCTATATCTATATCTATATCTATATCTATATCTATATCTATATCTATATCTATATCTATATCTATATCTATATCTATATCTATATCTATATCTATATCTATATC